>JAMRYI010000193.1:0-243656 GCA_029231635.1 Ditylenchus weischeri
CCCGAGGATTGTCACTAGAGTTGTACAATTTTCCAAAAATTAGAAACTGGGAAATTTCGCGCGAATTTGGCATTAGTGGAGATTCGGTTCCCTTACTGCCTTGGTGCAAAATCAAAAGTGGGGACCAAGGCAAAAATGAAAACCGATTCTCCACTGGCGTCAAAACTTATCAAGCAGTACTCGTTCTTTGATTAATATCTAATCCTAATTCAGTAAATAACTTTATTGACACTTTAACAATACATCCACCGAAACAATACGACCGGTAACTGTATGGACAACTCTAGTTGTTATTATATCGAGATTTGACTGTATTATGATATTATATTATTATATATTTTATATTTGTAGCACTTCTTCTCAATGAAAAAGAAAATGTTGAGATCAACCATGACGCCAACATCAAACGATATTTTAGGTAATTACACAACATGATCAATTTCTTAAAAAAACAGTTTTGCAGTGCATTGAACACCGAAAAGGAACATTCCACAGAGAGTGGTCAAAAACTCCAAACACTGAAGAAGGCTAGTCCACCCGTAACTCCTACAACATTCAGCATGAAGAAAAAACAAAATCCCGCAGTGTCAATTGAACTTATTGACGCTGCAGCTATTGCTGAACAAATTGGTAGTTTTTTTTATCATAATAATTTTTTTTGACATTTTTAATTTTTAGATCATTCTGGCAGGAATCTGCTTGATCATCTAAGCTATTTTGTAGACCCAAAAAGAGCTGAAGTAGCTGAGCCAAGTGATGTTAAACCATTTTTGAAGTAAATTTATAACTCATAAATAGTGTTTTCGAGTATTCGGAATTTCAAGGTAGTCGAATTGATAACCGAAATTAAAGTTTTAGTTATGGTTCAGGCACCAGAAAATAGGAAACTGGGCTAACCTTCCTACTCAAGGTCCACCTAAAACAATTTTTTTAGTTGTGTTGATGTAAAAGAAGAAGAAGAGTTATCTGACTGCAGCAGCACTACTACCTTTGATTCGTTTGATAGTCTGGATGATTTGGAAAGTTCGGCAACGTCATTGAAAAGCCTAGAAGGTGGGCCAGACAAAATAGAGGATAGGATTATTGATCCAGAGCCTCTGCTAGTGTCTCAACCACAGCCACAAAGCTTAAGCATTGACGTTAAACCTTTCTAGGGTATATAAATTCTTAGGCAGTTACTGACTAATGTGTCATCAAAATCTTTTTTTCAGTAAAAATGAACCAATGGATAGTGAAGAAGAATATTCATTTGAAGAGTAATATTTTTATTGTGTATATTGTTGTCTTTAATAAAAAGATATTTTACAAAAACTGTGGTAGAACAATCAAAAGAGGGCCCTAGTTAAGAATAGTACCGATTTCTCACCTTGGTCCAGCATGTTGTTTTTTGAATTATTTTTATTATTTTTCACGAGTTGACACACGTCCGCTACAGCTATAAAAGTCAAATAGAAGCAAAAACTTGATCACTCTTCATAGTCCAAATACTATATAAAGATTTTATTATTTTCATTAGAAAAGCAACCTTTTTAATTGAAGGACACGTTTCAGATTACACCCTTTAAACTCTAGCCCTAGCCCACTCTAGCCCCTCATCTTACATCTGAACCCTACAGTTATTATGCAACCCTAGTTTAGACCATTCTTTGAAAATTTTATCAGTCTAGTTTCAAGTTCCAATGCGATGAGCTTTATAATGGCTGGACCGAATTATTCGGTACTCATTCTTAGAAATCACACCAAATTTAAATATGAATTGCAAAAAACCGAAGAACAACAACATGCTGGACCAAGGTGAGAAATCGGTACCCATTCTTAACCAAAGCCCAAGAGAGTATAGCACAAGCAAAAAGATCTTTCTGAAAGCACCATGCACAAAAGAAAAATATGTAATGATACACTTTGATAAGAAATAATATCCGGGGCTAGGACACTTCGCTATGGTTTTTTCAAAAATTTCACTTTTTAAATAAAAGTTCTTATTTTAGCAAAGTTTTCGTGCACAAAAGGTAAAAGTATGAGCAAGATTATTTTTCTCACTTGTTTCATACTTTTCCGTTTTTGTGCTATATTTTGCAAAGATGATGCAACAGCTGATATCTCGTTAGAAACTAGAATCACAGGGCTACCTGATAGTGCTGAAAATTTAAAAAGTATGAAAATTTTTGAAAAAAAGCATAGCGAACTGTCCATAGCGAAGTGTCGTTTTACCTCAATATCCTAGGTAAACACTGTGAGGCTGCTACAAATTGCGACGTCGAATATATATCTGGGTGTCAGGCATAGGATGTTCACCACCACCTCAAATTCCATGCCTTGGCCATCAGGAAGAGTGAGCAGAGGGTTATGTGTGGCCAGTTGTCTACATCTACGTATAACTCTTCATTAGTCATTTTATTGATAGCATGCTGGCCGGGAATTATGTTGACGTCTTGGCTATTGCACATTATACCCAAGATGTAATTCACTTTTTTATTAGCTGAGAGGATTCCCTAAATACAAATTAGTGTCAATCTTTGGTTTAGTGAAATATTAAAGTCACTTTTCTTGATGGATCAAACGCGAAAATGTTTCCTTTTGGCGAAAAAGTGCCCCTTTCATGCCTCCTTTTTTCGTTTTAATTAAAAAGTCGTGAATTTTCTTACTTTTGTTTTAAATTTTCACCCCCTAGAGTCCATGCATCCAGAGTAACTTAAGAGTGATTTGTGTCTAAGGCAAGGCTACCAACTGTAATTTATTTAAAGTTTTGTACTTTATTTGGCATCCTAAAACTTTAGAACTTTTGAGATTCTACGTCAAAAACTTTATTTTCGCAGCTCAAAACTCAATAAGTACTGAATAAAATGGCACGTTTGAAAAATGATTAAAATGTACTTCATTTCAAAATTTTGAGTTGGCAGCCCTGGTCTAAGCTATAAGCCTGTGCGCATCTCAACTCCAAGCCCCCTGTGCAGGGGGCTTGAGAGTTTGGGATGCGCGTACTCCCTCACCTTAGACATGATTCCGAGAAGTACTCTTGATCATAAAATGCATTTAGAGCAGGGATGTGATCTGTCCTTATTAATAAGATTTGTCTTTATTTTAGGGACTCCGAATCTTATTTAGATTTAAGATTTTACGTCAAAATCTTATTTTTTGGTACAAAAATGGTAATAAGCACAGGATTAAATAACATATTTCGCCAAAATAACCTAATATATCCTTATTTTGAGCAAATGTCCTTATTTTCAAAATTTTGAGATGTCATCCCTCCTTTGGAAGATCGTTTTGTCTAGCTCCAGTAAACAAAACATGTAGAGTAGCATGAAATCAACCATTTTCTCGTCATTTACTTTTTTGGGAGGGTTGGGAATGAGTTATTCCGACCGAATAAAACAGTAAAATCTGAGAAACCGAAGTTTTGAAATTGAAAATCAGGCTTTTTAAAATTGGTGCCCAAATGAGGGTGCCCAAATGAGATTTGCCCAAATTAGTAGTAACTGCTAGAGAAGGGTTGAATCTATAGGTGTAATCCGGCACTTCCTTGATCTAGGGAGTGTGAATTACAGTCAACTTTCTTCACAAAGCAGAAAATATTTTTGGCAATTGTGGCCATAGTTTGTACAAATTGAGATTTTCTGTACTGTGATTTTGGGTTTTTTACCCTTTGACTGCAATGTAGGCATCCAAGTAAGTCTAAGTGTGCCGGATTAGAGAGGTTTAACTGTATTATCGGGTCCTTTCATTGAAGCCTCCTTCATCAATGTGTGTCCATAGATTTTTTGACCCTACTTGGATATACCACTCCGCCAACATCCCTCCCCCCAAATCAACTTTTTCAAAAGTGTTTCCAAACACCCTATATCAACCTAAAATCGCCTCAGAAGCTCGAAAAAGACATTATTTTCGAGTTCTGGTCAATAAAAATTGAATTTCGGGCATTTTGAATTTCGAGTTTTTGCCTGTTTTATCATGTTTTTCAACATGGGACTTGGCAAAAAGAGACCCTTAATGCATTTTTGATCAAGAGTCTTGCTCGGAATTATTTTTAAGGTAGTGAGTGCGCGCATCTTAACCAACCAAGTTTCCTGCGCCTTCGGGGCTTGGTTTGCTTGGGGTTGAGATGCGCACTACCTTAGACACAAATCACTCGAAAGTGACTCTGGATGCATGAAAAAGCATGCATACCAGAGTTTCTTTATGCGGTAGGCCCCAGTATTCAAAACTATGTTCAACATCTTCCTTTTTTGCACGAGATTTGCTCCTTTTTTGTCCTCTTTTCAATGGTAATTTATATAAAATTGCTTTGTTAAGGTACTTTTAAGTAACTCTAAAACTCAACTTTTTATAGACCAGAACTCAAAAATAATGTCTTTTTCAAGCTTCTGAGGCGATTTTAAGTCAATATAGGGTGTTTGGAAGAAGAAAGAAAGAGTTTAGAAAAAAAAGTTGATTTGGGGGGTATATCCAAGTAGCGCCGATTTTTTACTCCATCTATTTTGTGCTCACTTTTGCGTCATGGAACATTTGAGCCTTTTTTAGATGAAATGGTGCTGAAGTAACATTTATTGCCAAGTTATATTCTGCCCAACTAGCTATTATCAACACTTTTCATTTATTTAATTATGCTCCCAGCGAAAAGTCGATTTTTGGCCAGAATTTTTTTCCGGAAAATGTCTTTCTACCACCTAATAACATGTTTTTCGCCTAATTACAACCTGAAAAGCTCGAAACAATGGTCAAACACACTTTTGGGAGAACGGTGTATAAGGTACTTTAGCCCCTGAGTTCGATGCGCTTGATGTGGCAAACAAGATTGGAATAATATAGAATCCTGTCCGTTACTGTTAATTTGTGTGTCGAATGCAATAAAATTATTGCTTAGCTATATGCCTGATTGGGTTATTTGTGGCCTTGTTTGCATGATGTTGGTTCTAGTGCCGAATATGGTGCCCGAATGTTTGGTTCCCCTGTTGATTTTGAAGAAAAATGTGCGCATCCTCTTTCAAGCCCAAGGTTTGAAAAATTAGAGATGCACGCACTAACTTACATGCGAGATAATTTTGAGCAAAACTCTTGATCAATAATTCATTTGAAGGCTCTTTTTGCCCAACTCCAGTGACCGAAACCAGGTAGAATACCTTAACATTAGGTAGTTTACCTTGGGGGACCAAAGCATAAAGTCAAATTTTGGTAACAATTAAAAAAAACTTAACTTTTTAGTAAGGAGACCACTTATTTTTTATCGCTTTCAATGTGTAAAAGTAACTTAGGATACGTTAAAACACTATTCACCGTTAATAGAAAAAGTGGCCCGCAAGTGCACAAGTACCAGAAAATTTTCATGCTCATTAAATTTTATTTCTATGTGGGGCGACGTAAAAAGTGGAATGTTTACCAAGAACATGATTAGTAACCACGTATTAAACATTTTTTCGATTTGTTTACAATGATTTATTAAAGTGTGTTAGGTAAAAACTTACCTGTTCTAAGATCTCTAACATCTTATCCAATCCGATGGAAAAGCAAGCCAAATCACTAACAAATATTTTCGTTCTTCGGGACTCATACGAAGATCTAGTGCAGAGGAATCGAGAGACAGCATAGAAGTCAAGGTTGATAGGGTCAGAAGCTGGATCAGTGAGCACTTTGACAGTCTCAGCATTGCTCAGTCCATTCAACTCATTAAGAGCTTGGCAGAACCAGGTGTCATCTATACCTTGAAGGCCCACAAACTGAAAGTATCTAGGCGCAAGAATGTTATTGAACAATTCCTCTAGTTTCTGGCCTTCAAGAGCAGAGAAGTCAACTTTGTTCAAGTCCACCATACAGTCTCCTGACCAGCTAATTGGAGGTGCGGAACGAAGAAAATCCATGGCTTTCTCACCTAATTGCATTTCTTCAACAGTCAGTTGGGAAAATTCCGTGCTATTGTTATGTTGAAGCAATGTTTGTTTCATACCTTGCCATGAGTCAAATGATAAAATAGGCTCCATATAATTCATGCTATGTAATTGAAAGCACTGGTTCCGCCAGCCAATAGCAACAGAGAAACCTTCAGAGTAATTAGACATAATTCTATTAGCTATCTGAAAAAAGAATACCGGTTTCAAAAAGTTGAAGTAAAATTTTTCGTTAGTCTTGTATGTTTTGACATTTTTGGAAAGATAGGATTTACCGTATTTTTTTCTCACAGTTCGACATTTAAAAGATTTTTTTACTAAATATCGATGCAGTAGTGCCGTTATCGCCCGTATTTTGTAACTTTTAAAGCACTAAAAATATTAGTTTAGTACTAAGTTTGGAAGAAAAAGTTCAATGCACAAGATGTCATGATTTGTGGTTTTAAACTGAACTGAATTGTTATACAGTCAACTCTTGATATAACGCGACCCTTGAAGCGATCCCAGCAAAAAAAAACACGGTCAAATTTAGATTTGATAAAACGCGGGTCGCGATACAATGCGACCTTTTTACGGTCCCAAGGGGCCACTTTATATCCAGAGTCGACTGCATTTGGTGAAATCGAAAACAATTGATGATTTAATACTCAAAAATTCACAGGAGGTCCAACGAAGCCAATCTTGAAATCGTAAAATGCAAATACCTTATTTCCTCTAATAGCCCCTCTCTAATTGCTGCCCTCTAACTTCAAGTAGTCTGAAATTTCTGTTTTCATTTACTGTTTGAGCTGTGTAAAAAGTGCCTGCGAGGGATTTAAAAATTTAACAAGCACTTTTTACACAGCTCAAGCAGTAAATGAAAACACAAGTTTCGGACCACTTGAAGTTTGAAAAAGTCGCATGCTTCTAACTGCCGCCCCGGGGCTGCGATTAGAGGAGATACGGTAGTGGGTGTTGAAACCCAGGAATAAACACCAATACAATTTTTTTCTGATACAAACCCGCGAAGTCGAGAATGTCAGGGTATAAGAGCATGTCTAGTTGTTAAAGGGCACAGCCTTTCTGAATTTGAATCTTAGTGTATTAGGGAAATTTGGCGCCAAACGAAAAATTGTCGAAAATGGTCGATTTTAGGGGTGCGTAGACGTTACCTCGTTTTTGTCCCATTTTTATATTCGTGTTTTTTAGGGTTAAATCGCATATGATTTTTTAGTGGTTTTGTTGCGATTTAAAAATCCTAAAAAATCATATGCCGGAACTGAGTTTAAAAATACCCTTTCCCCAATCCCTTGCAATGAGGAGCTTTGTTTCTGATTCGTAAGTAACTTTTGCGGCAGTCGTCGGTGTAAATTTGCCGTTAATGTAACAAATTGCACAAACTACCGTCGTATTCAACCAAATGATAATGTATTGCTTGTATGCACAAATAAAGAAGAGTGGAGGTTGAAAAATGACTGTAACTATAAAACTCGCGCAAATTTAAAAATGGGACAAGAACGAGGTAACGCCCCTATGCCGATTTTAGGGCACTTATGTACCTGGGGGGCCCTTTATTAATTAAATGTGAATAGTGTTTAAATGTCGTCTAAGTAATTTTTATACGCTAAAAACGATAAAAACAGAGTTTTCTAACATTTTCCTTAAGTAAAAATTAGGTTTTCAAAAGAATCGCCCTGTTCTTATAAGTTAATCAACCCAAAAATAGTATTTGGATAGGCTTAGCAGACAGCACTGATTACGCTTCAAAAGAACTTTTTGCTTGAGAAAGATGGGATTTGAACATAGTTTTGTTAACTTGAGCCTACCGCATAAATAAACTCTGGTATGCATACATTTTTATGCATCCAGAGTCCCTTTCGAGTGATTTGTGTCTAAGGTATGTGGGTGTGCGCATCTCAACTCCAAGCCCCCTCCATGCATCCAGAGTCCCTTTCGAGTGATTTGTGTCTAAGGTATGTGGGTGTGCGCATCTCAACTCCAAGCCCCCTCCATGCATCCAGAGTCCCTTTCGAGTGATTTGTGTCTAAGGTATGTGGGTGTGCGCATCTCAACTCCAAGCCCCTCCATGCATCCAGAGTCCCTTTCGAGTGATTTGTGTCTAAGGTATGTGGGTGTGCGCATCTCAACTCCAAGCCCCCTCCATGCATCCAGAGTCCCTTTCGAGTGATTTGTGTCTAGCCCCTGCGCCCCCGAAGGGGGCTCAGGGGCTTGGTTGGTTAGAGATGCGCGCACTCATTACCTTAGACATAATTCCGAGCAAAACTCTTGATCATAAAATGCATGAAGGAGCTTTTTTGCCTAGCTCTAGTGATCAAAATGTGGTAGGACATCACACTGTAAAACATTTTAACTTAGGGGACCAAGGCAACTGGTGGTCCTGTGGCAACAAAAAAAAATTTCAAAAACCTAATTTTTAATAGGGAAAAATGTTAGAAAAAACCTTTTTTATCGTTTTTAGCGTATGAAAATTACTCAGGAGACATTTAAACACTATTCACAGTCAACTAAAAGCCCCCCCAGGTACATAAGTACCGATTTTAGGCCCTTTTTTGTTTCATGCCTCTGATCTAGTTTTTTACCCATTCGGCTTTTGTATGCTTATAACCACAATATTTCTCACATTAAAAGCTTTCGAATGAGCTATCACTTGCAAATAGTATAAAACAATTTCAAAACCACAATTAATTTCTGTGAAAATTTTCAAAGAAATTTCTTCGCCTCATTGACTTGATTGAGATCCTACCAAGTTTTTCTATCCAATTATTCTCAAACAAAACCGGAGACTTGATAGAAAAGTGAATTTTCTGCTTTTTGGTTCCGAGGACAAATGCAAATTTAGGGTGTTATGCCAAAATTAGATGGAAAACGCGAAAACCCGCAAAAAAATAATAACGCAAAACGATAATATCGAAAAGCTCCTGGACAGTCCTGGGTAGAATGGCATACAAATGGACATCGTTGAATGTTTTTTAAATTTTAGCTGTAACTATATATTTCCTTCTATTCTGTATGATAGCTAAAAAATACGATACTTGAAAACCAATGAACCTTTGGGGTATATAAGAGGAATATAAGAGGAACGAAAAAATTCTATTATTATGTTTCATCAAATTCACAACTTTTTTCATTGAAAAAATTAACTAAGGAAGAATAAGAAATTTATTAAAAATAGATATAACATTTTTAGTGAAACTCTTCTTCAGAGCAAACAAAAGCTACTAGGATTCATTAAATAATTCAAAACTAAATTAAAAACTATTTATTAGATTATTCACTAGAAAAACTTTAACAAAGAAATGTGTTAATTTTCTATTAACAAAATTTTTTTATGCATCAGGAGCTCCATCTGGTCTTATACAAATACTTTTTGTTAAAATAATTTTTGTTGGACACTAATATAATTTTTAATGTTTACAACGCCCTAAAATTAAAACTGTGCATCATAATTTAGATGTTTCTCCGTATAGATCACACCCATACACTTACACTCTGCAAATGAAATTTTAAGAAAATTCACAAAAAAATTAATTGAAAAAAACAAACTAGCAATGTTTAACGAAGTAGCTAGTAAAAAGAACATTCGAAATTTGTCATTCATTTTTTAATAAAAACATAGTTTTTCATGTTAATTTACCTAAAAAAATTTAGCTGTAGAATATTCCAGCTGTAGAATACTCCAAATCCGACTCCAACTCTAGCATTTTCAAAAAGTCGGAGTATTATTGATTAGTAAAACCATTTATGTCAGAAATTTCTGACGGAGAGGGGCACGAGAATTTTTGAGTCCATTTTATCTACACCGTTTAAAAAAAAATCTGAGGGGGGGAGGGCGTTCCTCCCCTGCCCTACCTTTTTTCCATCATATACTTCCATCATTTATTGATCCTCATGTAGATCAGACTCTCTTGTCTGCAAATTTTTTCAAATCCGTTTCTTATTCTGTTTAACAGGCCAGTTACAAAAATTTCGATTTCGCTGGTCGTTTTTGGAAAAAATAACCATTTTTTCCATCTTTTCCAATTTTATTCACAAAGTAAAGATGTTCGACTGGAATTTAAATTTTATTTTTATTGCACACTAGCACAACAACCAAAATAGACTTGCTTAGAAACCAAAACAACCGTTTTTAAGCACATACCACTCAGCTATTCTATGTTAGTGACTAGTCGAAGAAACAAAGTGCTGTTTTCCACAAAGAGTGTGTTTTACTGTTAGTTGTTGTGTGATGGGAAACACCCAAACTTCCGACCAAAAATACGAAAAGCGCCAATTGGCAGAGCAGTTGTACGAAGATGAGTATTGGTGGTGTGGTGAAGCTGGTTGTTGTGGACGTAAGCCTGTTACATTTGTGTGGCCGAAAAGTCCCTGAAAAAACTTTGAGGACGCTTTTCGATAGTCAATTCTTGTCATTTCGAAATTCTTTGTATTTTGTAGCACTGTATCTCTTCTTTCAAACGACATAAAAAACTTTGCATGATCGCTTTAGAAAAGTAAGCATTTAGACCCAACAACTTATGAAACTTTGACAAGTACTTTTATCACTTGAACTGGTCAAAAGTTTTATTGAGTGTTAAGCGCAACCACAACATCTCAGCACTATCTTGTAGCCCAAATTAAGAGCTACAAAATCCATTTTCAGAATAATTTTTGAGAATTTAAGTGATGAGATATGACCTTTCGGAAAAAAATCAATTTCTTTAAAAATTGACCAAAATCCCAATAAATTGAGAAAACTTCGCCTAAATACTGACTTTTCTAAAGCGATCCTGCTAAGTTTTATATGTCGTTTGAAAGAAGAGATGCAGTGCTATAAAAATGTCTTAACAGAATTTCGAAATGACAAGAATTGACTATTTAAAAGCGGCTCAAAGTTTGTGCAAGGACTTTTCGTTCACACGGTACTTGATTTAAAAATAATATTAAAGCCTGGCATGATATTCCTGACAGTCCAACTATCTCTAATCGAAAACTGTTCAACCGCACATTTCCAGATGGGGAGCCAAGCTGGATTAGTGATAGTGAACGTCAACTAAATTCCAGTAGATCGCACTGTCATCCAAGACAATAAACTATTGTTTGCTTTCAGACAAAGTCGAGTCGATTAATAGACCACCAGTAAAATCAGCTTTGCAATGGCTAACTATAGCAAAGGTGGCACAGCACAAAGTTTCTCAACAAAAACAACTACAGCAGCCGATTCTGAAGCTAGGAGCAGATGGAGCCACCCAAACAGATGAGACCCAAAAGTCTGACGCCCAATTAGAAATAACTAGTCCAACCGTCATTTTCTTTCCACCAGACTATTCTCGAAAAAATGGCAATAAAAGAGCGACTTTTGATAGAAAATCTCCAAGTTTGGACATATCACCAGGTTAGTAACTTCAATATTGTTTTATTTAGAGTTCTGAAACATTTTTTAGAAAGACCATTTCCCAGTCCGCCCCCTATCTACATCAAAAAATGTAGGATAAGTCCAGTTCTAAGCATCACAGACAGATCTAGCAGCAGCATTAGTACATACTGCAGCAGCTATAGTTCCAGTTCTAGCAGAAATTCTTACCACTCTTATCGCCCCTTCCCAGCCAAACCACCTATAGCATCGACCGAAATTAGAAAAGACACAGCTAAGAAATCAATTACCAATAGCAGTGTGTACTCTGAGTCGCCAAAAAAATCAGGCTCACCACTTATTACGACTGACTATAATATTGAATTGGACACAACTGAAAAAATTTTAGACAAGTTATCACTGGAAAATAATTTACCGTCTGAAAAAGGTTCGCCAAAAGTAAAAACAACAAGCTCGCAGACTGGCCATATGAATTCTCTAGCTTCCAGTGACTCTCTAAGCTCTCTACCCAAAATGAGTAATTTAACTCAAACCCAACGGTTTCCACTCAGAAACATATCTGTCAATTCTACACAACCTCGAAAAAATGTGCCTTCAAAGTATTTGGAGCAGAGACATAACAGACTCGCAATATCCAAATTGCCTCTGAAAACATCTTCGAATCGGCAAAGAAGAATTCGTTTTTCAGCCCCTCTAACTAAGAAAAGACTATTACCAAAAACAGCTTTATCAGACCCTACAGCAGAGGAAAGTCTCCCAAATTTAGGCCTAAATGCTGTTGTAAGTATTTTTTAGTTACATTTTGCACTGAAAACATTTTGTGAATTTAGGTTCACGGATTTGCTCCTTCAACAATTACACCTTTTTCATACTTGAAGGTATCTAAACAAGCTGAACCAGTGGTAGAAGACAGAAAATCTCATTTGGAGAAGTTAGCCGAACCTATTGAAAGAAGAAAAGTTTCAAAAGGCTCCAGTAAAAAGAGTTCTAATGTTACCAAACGGGTGCATCCAAGCAAAGTTAAACCGGCGGTGATTTCCAAAGCAAGCAGTAAAACTGAGCCAAAGCGGAATATCGTTGCCACAAAACATAAATCTGCTTCCTTACCTTTTTCAACAGCAAATCAGCCAAGACGGCCAATTTTAAAACCAAGAAAGTCAGTCAAAATTTCTACTGAACCAATATTCCAGGTGTTTTAAAAGCTGTCAAAGTATAAAAAACATTTATGTGTTTTTAGCCTCCAGATTTGTCGAAAGCAGGACCCAACCAGGTGGTCAGACCTCACAGCAGAAAAGCAAATTCTGGACATGGAAGAGAGCTACCTCCCACATCTAAGTATTTCTTGGTTGGGAAAGCTGTAGAACCAAAGAATATTTTTCTGAACTCAGCATTTAAGCCGGCTAATAAGAATGTTACTTAATGTACCTACTCATCAAGCATGTTTTCTAATAGGTTCTGAAACTTTTAAATAAAACATTTGAAAAAAAATTGCATTAAATAATTACACAATGTTAACAATTACGGATACCAGCACTGTCCTAAATTCTCTTTTGTTTCGCACAATCTGTGATAGTAAGATTGAAAAAGTATAAAGAACAACAAAAAGAACAACAAAAAGAAATCAAGGAAAAGGTGACTAAAATGACAGAGCAAAGAAAATCAGATTTTTTTTGCAAAAACGAGTTTCAGTAAAAATTTTATTGCTTGAAATGACTAACACTCAACCTTTTTTAGAAAAACATATAAAAAGCACATAAATTTTGTTTCTGTGGCTTAGTAAATAGATTGGATAATTACCGTACAACCTCTAATAGACGGGCATGCCCGTCTATTTTTCAACCCCTAAAAAATCGAAAAAAAATATTTTGATTTTAAGATTTTTGGGTATTCAAAAAAATCTAAAAAGCGGAATCAACTATGATAGAGGTGATCATAAAACGCAGAAAACAGATTTGCAAAATAATTTTCCTGGGCTGAGATATAGGTCCTTAAGGGTGCCCGTCTATTGGAGGGTGCCCGTCTATTGGAGGGTGCCCGTCTATTGGAGGGTGCCCGTCTATTGGAGGGTGCCCGTCTATTGGAGGGTGCCCGTCTATTGGAGGTTATACGGTATGTATAATTTTCAAAAATTGTATATTTTTCGTTTTGTAATCATGGTTGAAATAACAAACAACTTTAAAAAAAAATTGCTTTTTGTCTCCAGATTTGAAATAGTATTATTATTTGCAGGAACTCCAGAACAAAACTTTACAGTTTTGTTGGACACTGCTTCTTCCGATTTTTGGGTGGTTGATAGTTCTTGCGGAAATGGGACACTAACTGACAGAATACTCAAAAGTGAAGTAATTTCTGGTTGTGAGAGTGAGCGCAAGTTCCAAAGCAACCAGTCTTCCATTCACACAGCAAATGGATATCATTTTTCGAAAATTTATGGCGCTGGCACTTGTTCTGGTTTTTTAGGACAAGATGACCTTCATGTATGTTTAATTTTTAACCTAGGCATTTAAGGGGCTGATTGGTATTGAAAAATTACTGGCCACCCTAACAGACTTAGCAAAGTAGCCCGGACTGATCCTTTAAGCTAAAACTTTTTTAAGATAGGTTCAATCGTTGGGCCACAGCTATTTATTCCTGATGTCACTTTTGGGCAAGTCAATGATGAAGTGTTTCATGCCTGGGGAACTTTTCCCGCTGATGGTGTTCTCGGTTTGGCCGGGAAGGTTTCTGAAAACGGCATGGAAACACCTCTGGCGCAGGCTTACAGACTTGGTCTTATAGATAAACTTGCATTCACAGTCTATTTGAATAAAGAAACAGAGGAAAACCAATCAGCCGGACAAATCACTTTAGGGGGCTTCGACACTCAAAACTGCGACGAGATTATAGCTAATGTTTTTATAGTGGGCACTACGTCTTCTGGGTTCAGGTAATCATTCAATTTAACATTAGTCTCTAAACTTGCAACTGTAATTTTAGTTTTTGCTGCTGAAATAGCTGTCACTTTACAATTAGTTTTTAAATCAAATAAAGCTATGTATTTTACAGAACTTTGAGAAAAAAGGCGTGTGAATTAACATATTTCTTGGCTGCGAGATTTGTTTTTTCAGTTTACCTAGTAGCGAAAACCACCACCCCAATTTTCCCTTATAACACCTTACAAAAAGATGCCCAAATATTAGTCCCACACCCCGAAAAAAGTGCGTACGACATTTGTTATTCCCGGCTAAGATACGTTGGCCTACTCTGAGCCTGAGGTCTAAGCCTAAAAAAGGTAGTTGCAGCGATTTTGAGGTGGTCAAATTGTTGTGGGAGGAGAATTAGGACTAGATTTGAGACTAGAAGACTAGCGCCGAAATTTGTAATATATCATTATGAATAGACTATATTAGACTAGTTTAGATTATTCATGCGAAATAAGTAATCCGAGGAGGTATATCAAGGTTTTGAGGGCTTAGACTTAGTAACAGTCTTTTAAAATCTTGGTACTAGTTTATAATAGACCAAAAAATCGTGTTCCCATATCAACATTATACTCTCTTGGTCCTAGTTTTTAACTGTAATGTTTTAGAAAATTGAGATGGGTAATGCTGTATTTGAAATCAACGATTATGTAATTTCGGATACTGGTGCATCTCTTTTATATCTGCCAGATGAAATAGCTTCACCATAGCTGGTATGGTTGGGGCTGAATGGAACGCACCATGGAATTGTACACCATCCAATGTGATGCTGTTTACGAAGACATCGTCCTTGTCATCAATGACATCCAGTTCAGCATAACCTCTGACACAATGTAAGTAAAAGCTGATCGATTTGTACAAGGTGGACTGCAAGATAATACTTGCGTTTTCGCAATTCACGCAGGACCAAGTATTTCCATAGGAATTCCATTTGTGCGCCAATTCTGCCACTATCATGATCTGACGCATCTCAAGAATCTTTAGTCTACTAGTGATAAATAAAATATCACGATTTGATTAAAAAATGTTGAGTTCAGATTTCAAAAAAATATTGCATGGTTATTTTGTTGTGAACTCCAATAAATATTTTAGCAGCGATTTTTACAATTTTATGCATTTTGATATATTGTGCATTGTATTTGTATGTAATAACTCCAGTCGAATTTATTATTTTCTCGTGAAATTATTTGAAATTATAGTTATTTACCCCGTCAAATTTGAAATCTTGCGCAAAGTACTTATTTAACACGTCGAATAATTAGGTTATTTCGTCAAATTTATGAATTTCGCTCAAAATGCGTCAAAAATTTTGACGGGGCAAATAATTGACTGTCATAGTGGGCCAAGCTAATTTCTTAAAAATTTTTTATCTTATTAAATTTCGTAAATTCCAATGCTAACTGAAGAAGTTGAAATGAAAATTGCATGAAATGATGTTTGAATATGTGTGTTTTGGCAGAATTTGAGCAAGTATATAGTTGTGTATGTGACATGAGGAGTCAAGTGTTACTCTGGTTGCCATTGTTCTTTTGTTGTGCAGGAAATAAGACCTTAGCTTTCACCAGAATTAAACACCTTGCCATCTGCGATACAATCCAGTAATAATGCACAATGGCAAAGATGTAGCGTCGACTAGTAGTGGAAGCTTGTCTTCAAGTGTGCTTTCCAAATCACCTCCTCACCATAACCAAACTGGTGTGGCCACTCCACACCCAAAGCCATCCAACTCTACTACTAATCCACCAACTAGAATGGCTGTGACCGCAACTCCGGCAAGTAAGCTTGTTTTTCAAGTAACCAGTTAAAATGCAAAAATTCGTATGCCACATTCTTCAAGAATTTGTTGTATATTTATATTTTAGCAATGCTTGTAAGTGGTCAACAAGTTGGAATAGCTCTACCTGGCCCCCATTCTGTAGCTCCGCAAATAGCTTTGAGTGCTGCAGGAACAGCCCAAGCGCTGTTGTGCAGTAGTGCCCTGGCTGGCCCTACCACCACAGAACTACTCTCGGCATTTGAATGCCCAGTCTGCATGGAACATATGTTACCTCCCTACTTACAATGTCAAAGTGGTCATTTGGTGTGTGGCAATTGTAGGCCTAAAGTCAATTGCTGCCCAACTTGCAGGGGACCAGTTCGTAAGTGTTTAGTTACACTAGGATTGGTTGTTATATATAACTTCCTAACTATATCTCGTTTGACTGAGAATAATATGTTCTTTATTCAGCCAGCATACGGAACTTGGGAATGGAAAAAATCGCCAACACAATGTTGTTCCCTTGTCGTTTCTCACACTCTGGATGTTCTCAACATTTTTTGCATAGTGATAAAGTAGAGCACGAAGAAGCATGTGAATTTCGGTAGGTTTTTGTGACAAGAAATTTTCAAGGATAAAAAATTTTTTGCGTGATCACATTATTATGAGAAAAAATATTTTTTGACAAAAACTTCAAAAAAAAATAGTCAAGATAATATTTTATTCTTTTATTGGTAACTTAGCCGCAGACATATGGGTATAGACTACGACTGTTGAATGAAAAAATTTTCTGAGCAAAAACCTTTCGGTTTCACAAATAGGAAAATTTCCAGTTGGCAAATTTGCAATTTTTTTAATCTTTAGTGTTCTGGGACACATTTTTAATGTACTTTTCAAGTGCTCTAGTCAACTCATATGGCTTTTCTAGCAACCTACCGTATTACCCAGGGGTTTGATCGCGAATTTCTAAAATAAAGGCATCTAGTGTCAAAAATAAAGGCAATTTCAAGGAATTTTCACCAAAATAAAGGCAACTTAAAGGCATGTTGTCCCTATGCATCAAACCCGACAAAAATCAACAAAAAAACAACTTTATTGACGAACAACATATTTTTCTCCCCCTTTCCTGCTTTCAACAACTCTTTCTGCCCAAGAAAGTAGTCATAACTTTCATAACATTCGTCAAAATGTGCCTTTATTTTCAAAAAAAAATTAAAGGCAAAATTTTCCAATTAAGGGCAATGCCTTTAATTAAGGGATATAATCGGACCCCTGGTATTACCTCTAATTAACCCACCCCTCAACGTTGAGAGTCTGTATCTCGGGGCAGGGTCAATATTTTACAAAGCTGTTTTTCGCGCTTTCTTAACTCCCATGAGCTGTGCCAATTCCCTTTATTAAATTTTTAATTTTCAGCCAAAAAACTCAAGATCGACTTCCAATTTTTCGGATTTTCAGGAGGTTGAAAAATAAAAGCACATGTGGTTTAATTAGAGAAAATACGCTATTTCGAAGTTGTTCAAATATATCGGTACAGTCAACCCTCGATACAACCATACCCTCGATACAACGATACCCTCGATATAACGATACCCAGCGCCGGTCCCTTGGGGTATCGTTGTATCGAAAGTTGACTGTATACAGTCGAGTCTCGCTAAACCGTCACCTTTAAAGTTCGTTCCCGCTTAGGGTCCGACACTTCTTTTAGCTATATTTTCGAAGTCTTTTGCCAGATGTGATTCGATAGTCTAATCAGAAAAATCGTGAAGATTCTGATTTTACCAGTCGTTTTTTTTTGAATAGCAGAATTTTTGGCCGTCACCCTATTTTAAAATACTTAAAATACCCTATTTTAAAATACAACTTTAAAGGGTGACGATTTAGCGAGACGCGACTGTACTTTATAAATTAGTTTGACTTGTAATAAAAAATGTGTTACAATGAGTAATTTGAACAATGTTATTACGCTATTAACTGACTATTTTACTCGACCTAAATTTCCTCTATCTAAATTCATACTTGAATAAAAACGCCTTGCTTCACGCATTATTTTTCTTATGGAAGAAAATGAATCAAAATTGATCTTCGCGAAAAAGAAAATGCGTTTCCTTCTAACTTTAAAAAAAAGAGTATGAACCGAAGAAAGAAGGTTGTCAGAAATCTACTCATACTTCTGAAAGCGGAAAAAAGCGTTAGTTTACTACACAGATATACATGTAAATATATACAAACATATACAAACAGATATTTGAATTTTAAAACACAACGATTGTTTTCACCACCCTTCAATTAAGGCCCTATATGAGATCCGTACTCAAATTTTTGCCTTGGTCCCCCCTGTTGTTTTTTTGAAATTTTGGAATAATAAAATCATATTTTGTTTTGTCACGATTCAGCAAACATTTTTTGATTTTTGTATGTTGCTTTTGATACATGTGCGTGTACATGCATCTGCAAAAGGAAGTACAACCGCGGTCGCAAAGGAACAGGTTCTCAACAATGGATCTTCAGAGGAACAGAACGTGGTAACCATGGAAAGACATTCGCACTGCAAGTTCCTGATCGTAAGAAAAACACATTGTTGAGGCTCATCCGAAAGCACATAAGAAGAGGGACTACAATCATATCAGATGATTGGTCAGCTTATCGCAGACTCGGGAAACAATTGGGCAAGCCGGTTGGATATAGCCACTACGTAATTTGCCACAAGAGAATATTTGCAAGGTATTATTTTTTGAAATGTATGATTTTTGTAATTGTAAATCTTTTTAGAACCGAAGGCAATTTGCGCGTACATTCGAACAAAGTGGAATGATTTTGGAGCCATGTGAAGCACAAAATCAAAAGGCTGCGTGGTACATCGTCCGAACACATCGCGTCCTATGTAGCAGAAGCAGTCTTTCGTCAGCACTGTAATGTGGATAAGAAAAGTGTGTTATCCGCATTGTATGAGGTGATTAGAACAATTAATTATTCTTCTCTGTAGTGGCATTTCTAGTGGTATGGCAAAAATTTCTGTCTTGTGTTATTGTACTGTACTTCATTTGTAAAATAAATTGTTAATTGTAGAAATGTGTGCGGAGAGAAAAGTTTGGAGAAAAAAGAAAGTGTGCACGCAAAATTTCAAAAAAAAAAACAGCAGGGGGGACCAAGGCAAAATTTGAGTACGGATCTCATATAGGGCCATTTGTAATTTTGTGATTCAGACCATACTCCTGTCCTTGCCCTGGGGCATCCTGCAAGTGGTTGGGCAATCTGTCAGACGTAATGGGTCACCTGATGAAGATGCACAAGTCTATAACCACACTACAAGGTAATAGCATCAAACCTTGACACAACTTCATCAATTCTAAAAATTGCAGGAGAAGATATTGTATTTCTGGCTACTGATATAAATTTGTAATTTTAGCATATGCTTATCGGAAAATTTTAATTTATTCTCAAATTAAAGGCCTGGAGCAGTAGACTGGGTGATGATGCAGGCCTGCTTTGGCTCATACTTCATGCTTGTATTGGAAAAACAGGACAAACAAGAACAGGTTTTTATCTTTTTTTAGAGAAAGGAGTAAATTTACGTCAGATGTATACCTCGGCCTTTTTAATTAGCAAAAGACTTTCAAAAGTGAGTCAAAAAAGAATTGGTCCCTGAGTGATGCCTAAATCTCACCAAATACAAGTGTGTCCCCGTGTTATCACTCATTCATATGACTAATAAGATAATTTAACAGAGTGGCCAAAACTACCAAATGTTCTATGCTGTAGTTCAATTAATTGGCACTAAAAAGGAAGCGGAAAACTTTGTTTATCGGTATTTTTACCCTATTTTTTATACCATTGATCGAAATTCAATTTAAGGCTTGAGCTTTCAAACCACAGACGTCGGTTGTGCTGGGAAGCCACTCCAAGGTCCATCCACGAAGGCATTGCAGCAGCCATTTCTCAGTCAGATTGCCTCTCTTTTGACACTAACCATGCACAATTGTTCGCTGAGAACGGCAATCTAGGCATAAATGTCACCATTCAAAATCTTAATCAATAAAGCAGCCAATGTATATACTAGGTTACAAAAAATTGCAAAAAATGATTGTCGCTAGCTTTGAAAGCAAAAAACCAAATTTCTTTAGGGCCTGACTATACTTCTTGCAACTTTCATGTAAGTATAGTCAGGCCCTTAGGAGTTTTTGTTAAAATTATTTATAAAACTAAAATGCAAAAATCATTCTCGAATTACATATTTTGGGATATTTTTAGTACAAAGGATTTAGTAAAAAAGACAGAGCAGTACTCGGATATATTCACTTCACAGAGTCTTACATATAGCAGTAGTTTTCGATACCAGAAATGACCTTATCGAAAAAATTACTTTGCTTAAAATTGAAAAACCCGCGCTAAAAATTACAGGCGGCAGTTGAGATTTTACTTGTATTTTTGTATGGAAAGTGTATATTTGTCAAGCATTTTATCAAGTTCGTTGAGCTTTAGATACACTCACAAACAAACGAACATAATAACTTTTGATCGTTTTGATAAATGTGTGAATAAAGACTTTGATTTTTTAACATCTGCGTTTTGCAAAACAATATTTAGTTGGCTGATAAAAGTAAGACATGATAAAAAGCGGTCACATCGCATGTTATTTTTTCACGGACTACTTAAAAACAACCATATCTCAGAAATATATAAAAAATTTTGGTCAGATTTTGGCACTTATGCCGTTGGGCCCCCTCTATTTTGGCACTTTTTAACTTTTTTTATTTTTTTAGAGTTGTGTTTCGAAGCTCTTCCATTGCCAATATTGTATCTAGTAACAAAAAAAGTTATAGACGAACACAATAAACACACATGTTAAAAAGTGCCAAAGGGGCACTAGAGGGGGGCCAACGGCATAAGTGCCCAGATTTTATTGGATCCAGATTCAAGAAGAAATTTTACTATTTAAAATGACTTTCTCAACAACTTTTTTAAAATTTCTTTTTTTACTGAAAAATCTAAAAGACCCGTCAAATGCAGGGACCATAATTTTTTCGTTTTATACATGTATAAAGATCGACCAATGTGGCTATATAAAAATTCATATTTCACACCAAACATCAACTTATTCCACTTCAAATTGAGCGCTTATGACATCAGTTATGCCTATATCCAGTTTATCTCCGCTTTTGCACGGACCCACTCCAGCTAAAATCAAATTTTAAGTCTTTGCACATCAACTGAAATTAGTATTACCAGGTGTTCCAGTAAGCACCAAATCTCCCACTTCCAAAGTCACAAACTTGGTGATATACTCGAGCATCACAGGAATACTAAAGATCATGTCATTGGTCATACCCTGCTGTTTGATCTGACCATTCACTCGGCAGTAGATTTGCACATTGTGGGGGTCGCTAACCTTCTCTTTGGACACAAACTCACCTACTGGACATGAGCTGTCGTAGGACTTGGCAATAAACCAGGGATGACCTTGCTTTTTGAGCTCGTCCTGCAAGTCTCTCGCTGTCATATCCAAGGCTTAAATTGAGGTAAACGAATTTATGAGGTTTTGAAATGCAGTCGCACTTCGATAAATGGACACCCGCTGTAGTTCGTTCCGCCGCTGGGTTCTACATCTACTTAGTTCGATTTTTGTGGTCTATTCGTCAGTCTGGTCACAAAAATTGTAAGGATTACAATTTTTTCCAAAAACCATTGAAACCGATAGCAAACATGCATTTACGTCATTAAGACCCGTGTATCTCGAAAAACGGACATCTGTTTTTGAAAATAGGGTGTCCTTTTACCGAGACCCTCGGGTCTCAATGACAAACTCCATAATTTAGGAAAAATGACCGATAAAATAGTAATCCTTGAAATTTTTTGACCAGACTTACGAATCACGTTCGGAAAAACACACTGAAAATCTGGCTAAAAAGTGTTTGGACCAGCGGGGGAACAAATGGTGACCGTTTAGCGAGGTTCGACTGTATGGTCAAAAATTTGGTAAAGGGACGTTTCTCCGACTTTGTCTAAAGTCGGAGAAACGTCAACGCACCAAAAATTTTAAATCTTTTATTTTAGCCTTGGATTTTTGACAACACTGGGCTATTAATTATCTAAAAACAACTTCGCAAGTTTTTTAAGTTTTGCCTATCGATAGTTTCAAATATTTAAGGGTGGCGAAAAGGCATCTATTAATTTTTTTGTTTAAATATATTCTTTAATATTCTCTTGGTACGTTTTTCTATCTCATTGGTAAAACTTTTGTAGTATATTTTAGCCTAAATATTTTAAAATGGCTCAAACACCAAGAAAATTGTTTCGGGTTTCCGTATCAAAATATACCAATAGTGTATCCGCCGATGTAGTCAAGAGCATTTTCTTGACTTATCTGTTTGGCTTGTTTGCCGATGATAACCCCAAGCTCAACTTCAAAATGTAGTTTTTTGCAGCCAAATGGTATCTGAATTTTGCCCTCTCCTTCAGCCAAATAAGAATTAGTGGTCTTTGAGAAAAGTAATGGCTTGCTAGGCACAGGATTGTTGAGTTCAACGGCATGTTCTCTGTAGTTTCTGCCAATACACACTATCTTTTTGCCTAGACTGCGAAAGTTTTTGAGCTGAGACATCTCAGACGAACAAAAAGACTCAAGATTATTTATAGTTCATTTATGCATTAAACGAAACGCCAAACTAATTTTTTGAATAATTTTAAGGATCGTGTCACGATATTTATTAGGTTACAGATAATAGCTTCAATTTTTTGTTGGTCACTTCTGTTATAACCTCAATTTTATAAAACCGGCAGAAGTCTCACACACTCCTACGGCTCGGCATTGTTAGAGGTTAGATTTACAAGGTCTACAAAAGCCTGTCCTAGCAAAACGAACCTGACACAACTTTTAAACTTCCAGTATTCATAAATCTGTACGGAGGCCTGCTAAAACATACAGGGTGTCCGGAAATTACGCGCACATTTTTCGATATTTAAATATTACGTGTCGTGCTTTCATTAATTTATGCTGTCTGCATGATGTGCTGTATGTTTTCTAATATTTCTTAGACAGTTTTTTAATGCTTTTGCCGTTCAGATCCCACCTGACATCAAGAATCAAAAAATTGCTCGAAAATATTTTCCGTGAAAAGTTCAATCTCGGGCCAGAAGGAATATGCTGAATCAGTCAGTCTTTGTTTTTTTCGTTGCATTTATTTTCACTCAAGATGCTGGGTAGTTTATTATTGAAAGACCCAAAATTTTAAAGATTTCCGTGGGTTAGAGTTCCGAAAACGGAAATCGACCGGGCGAGGAGCTACAAATTTTTTTTGATGTGCGCGTAATCTCCGGACACCCTGTAGTTTTTATGCAAAAACACAAGTTTCATTTACAAAAACACATTTTGGAAGACATTTCAAGCAAAATATATTTATTCTTAAATTTGAAATTTATTAAAACAGTAAGTGAAATTTAAACAAAAACCACGAAAATATACACATAAAAATGGCTCTCCCTTAGCCAAAAATCCTTAAGCCAAAACGGTTAAATCTCTAATTTTTTTTGGAAGTAACAAAATCAATCTATGTATGTAACTGATTATTTAAGTAACAGTGAAAGCCAGAACGATTTTTAAAGCAAGTGAACATGTAGCTACCACAAAAAAATTAGAGGTATAATTGTTTTGGCTATAAGGATTTTTGGCCATAACAATTTATGCTAGAACAAGGGAGAGCCATAATTGATATGGCATTAGCAAACAAAGCAGCCTTTTTTATTGTGGATTTTTGCTATTACTTGGCTCTTGAGTTACCTATAAAAGACAAATTACAGCACAACACTCAGATAGAATTCAGCAGAAGAATAATTTCTAGTAAGCCGAAATCTTTTTCAGGTACTTCGCTCACTAAAAATTGAATATGCTTTATTTGTCATAATTGTTCTTATTAAGCGGTGCTCACTTAACAAAAAAATTTCGAAAATCTAATAGAATTGATAAATCTGTGAGAGCCTAGATAATCTAACTGACCTCAAAGCTCCAGCCTAAGAATGCATTGGAAAATTTTTTGCATACTTTCTAAAATAAATAATAACATTTACTAAAACAATTGGAATCTTTTTGCCTTGGCCCTGCTAGACTTTTTTAGAGCTTTACTCAAGATATACCATATACTGTATAGAGTGCGTATTGAAGGTGCCCTCGACATTGAGAACCTATGTGTTACCTCACTTCATTTTAATGTGAAAAGATCAGATTTTTAAGAAATATTTTAAGTTCAATCCAAACTTTTCTCGAATTTCAATATTTTCCCTAAATAATTATCAAAGGTTATACGGGATACTATCTGAGCATTTTTTAAAACTAGTTCACAAGAATCTGAGCTGAATTAACATAAAAACAATAGGAACTAAGGCCAAGCAAAGTCGCCAATGGTTAACAAAAACCTGTGTTTGCAGTGGTGAGTTCTGTGATATGGTAAGTTCGACAATTGAAGACCAGCTCAGGATTTCATTCTCTTCTTCCAAATCAGGATCTTCTTTTTTCTTTTCAACTATTTTTGCAACTGAAGTATTAGAAGAGGTGCTTAGTTGGTGTATTAGTACAGGCATTTGCCAACAATCCCAAGCTTTCATTTTTCGGCTGTCTGGCTAAATCAATATACAAATTTGAAAAAGTAACTTTCAAAAGCACCTGTACTGGTAGTTGTACTTTGTCAATAAAAGTAATCAGATCCTGCGCTACAAGAAAAATAAATTCCTGTTCAGTAAATCACCGATAACTAACCAACATCAGAGTGGCAACATCTGCTGCTATCTCTTTTTCTTCCAGATCATCTAGAAATTTTTGTGAAATTAGTAAAACTTCAGTTTTTTGTTACATCTCGGTGATCAAACTATTTCCCATAGATTAAGAATTCTGTGGACATGTTGCTTGTTGAACCTTGTTGAACAGGATAAAAAAAGTCGGCTCTAGTTAAGAATCGGTCCCATTTTTTGCCTTGGTCCCCCTGTTGTTTTTTTCGAAATTTCCGCGCCTTCAAAAAGAATTATCTGAAGATGTTTTTTGATCAGATGCGCAAGATTTACGAATAGTTATTTGCTTGAATGTGTTATTCGTCATTTTCTGCAATAAAAATTTTCGAAAAAAACAACAGGGGGACCAAGGCAAAAAATGGGACCGATTCGTAACTAGAGCCCTTTTTGACTCTTAACTAGAGCCAAAAAGTTCTATGTACCGTATTTCTTCTAACAGGCCGACATGTGGGGTTATTTTTCAATCGCCCGGAAATCTGAAAAATTTTGGGTCGATATCCCGATTTTTTTGGTAAAAATCAAAAAAGCAGAATCAGAAAACGCAAAAACAGCTTCGCAAAATCTTTACTCTGCCCTGAGATACACACCCTCGAAGTAGGGGGTGTCGGCTTATTAGAAAAAAATACGGTATTTTTAATCTTGTATTAAATACAAAAATTAACGAATTTTGTTTGGTTTTGGATACAAGATACACACTTTTTTCGACCTTGAATATGTTATAGTTAATACTGTACTTCGTTTGGGGGTGCACACTTTAGACTGTTCTGCTTGAAATTTTTGCTCTTTTTAATGTTTCTTTCTTTTTCGTTAACACAAAGCCACCTTCAATTAGTTTAAAGTGAGTGGTGGGCTCGCTGAAGAATGTCTTCTTCGGTATACCAGTTTTGCTTGCAGCTTCTGGGCTTGTGACAGACAAAATCTTTCTAGCTTTAGGCACCAATCTGTCTTTTTTGTCACTCTTTTTGTAGCTTTGACCATAATACACAGCTGGATTGAATGTAGAGGGGATTGGGAATAACGGTTCATCAGCACTGCTCAACCATGCACTAGAGTCCATAGCGACCACATATGAGAATGGGTAGCTGAAGTAGGGTTGAATCAGTAGATGGTCAACTCCATGCATTCGGGTGTTATAAAACACATCTGGCTGGGATTGCATTAATAGCTGGGAATTGCACACAAGAAGAGGTTGGGCACTGATTTTTTTAGTGGAAGGATCATAGAATATGGGATCCTAAATCAGGTTGAACTGCAGTCATAATTGTCCACAATTAAAGCTTGAGCTAATTAAGACAAAGTAAATTTACTTGGCTGACCTCGTGTCTAAAACCAGCTTACCTTGATCATGCTCAGATAACTCTTTTTTATTTCTTGCTCAAATTTATTGTTTGACACAATCTCCTCTGATTTTAGCTTGGAACTCTCGTTTTGGTGGTCAATAGTAGTAGTCGAGACTTGCTCATCCGTTGAAGATGAACTAGCTAGACTGTTGCTTGTAGATATAGCTGAATCACAGTCTTCATGTTCTTCAGACTGACCACAATCACAAAGACTGTTCGGAAGAGGCACTACTCTTCGATTGATGTAATCTCGACGTAGAAAACCACGGTTATCTTCATCGTCAAAAGCAACAAAGGAGTTAGGATTCACTTGGCTGATGGCATCTGATAAGTCTATTTGGAATGTGGCCAAGTCATCCTGTAATTTAGGGGTTATAATTTTTAAACAATAATAGACAGACTTTTAGTGAAATTTTGGAAATTTCATCATATCTTTGGTGCAGAAAAGCAGTGGTGATAAAGCCATACTGTTCTAACAAATCACACAGGATATAATCCAAGTTGGCCAATACCTGTAATTTACACGATTTTTTTTCAAATTCGGCAGAGTATGTAGCAAAATAATTCTCAAGTTTTAAGAGTGATGTTTTGTAAGAATGGACCTCGGCCAATAGTAGGTTGCCGTAGGTTCTAGAGCGGAGTTTAAGTTTCTGTAACAATTTTTTCCAGTGCTCAATCAATAAGTGGCCAACTCCAGGTAGTTATTTGACTCTGGTTCCGTCTCTTTTTGCAGCCAAGTTATACATCATTTTAAGGCTGAGATTCTAGGCTTTCTTATGGTATATACTTTTCCACGGTTAGCAAAAATGCTATTTTAAAATGCTATAAGGATAACAAATTTCGGCGCTACCGGAGTATAGCCCCCTTTGGGGGCGCAGGGGGCTTGGTTGGTTAGAGATGCGCGCACTCACTTACCTTAGACATAATTCCGAGCAAAACTTTTGATCAAAAATGCATTTAGAGGCTTTTTTTGCCCAACTCCAGTGACCAAAACATGGTAAAACAGGCAAATATTCGAAATTTCAAAATGTCCAAAACTCAATTTTTTATTTACCAGAACACAAAAATAATGTCTTTTTTGTACTTCTGAGGTGATTTTAGGTTGATATAGGGTGTTTGGAAACACTTTAAAAAAAATTTCAGGCGGGGGTATACTCCGGTAGTGTCCAAATTTTTAAAAGTTAGGTTTAAAATTTGTCAATAGAATTTGCTTCTACAACGTTATACTTGATTATCAAGCGTAGAATGTCAGCTTTTTAACTGTGTGTAATAGTTGTGGGTGTAAATAAAAAATCACGGGTTTATAAGCAAAAGAAAGTTGGCTGGTCAAAATTTTAAAAGTGGTTAACCCTGCATTTTAAAATGCCAAATACTCAAAAATTGTATTTGAAGATGCAAAAACTAACCAGCATGTTTGAATTAGGGTATCTAGTCTAAAATCTCGGAATCCAATTTTTTGCTACCTGCAACTCGGGGTTCAGCCTTACAATAAATCACTCTTAAAAATTAAGTTATCATGTGGTTTGTTAATGTGATTACAAACTGAAGGCCTAAAAGTACACTAACAACTTACATATTTTTTGCGCAAACTCAGTGGAACATTTGACATCAAGAAAAAAATAACAAAAAATTTCAACAGTGCAGCTTCAAAAGTGCGATCAACAAGCCAAACTATACACCCATAAATATATTGCTGAATATTTTACGGCAGGATGGTATAAGAAAATTAAAAGATATGTCGAAGAATTTTAGTAGACAATATATTTTTTGTAAATTATATATAGTAGCACTCTTATTAAGCCACTTTTCGAACTATTAATAAATACAAAAAGAAGTGAGAATCAAAAAAGTGCTTGGTACACGTCTTCTTTAGTTGTTTTTTGTGTGTTTATTTGGCTTGCTTGCCTTGCGTTTTTAAAGGGACCAGTCTGCCGGCAATTGTGTGTCTTTGTTGATGTGATTACACGTCTGCTGCTAATAAATTGATTGACGTTCAAGTTCGCAAACACCCCTTACACACACTCCTAACACTATCACCAGCAGTTTTTTGCACAGGGTTGAAAAGGAAGCTAATAAACTTTTGTTTATGGCGGCAATGTTGCAAGAGTGGTCTTTTTAGGGGTGTGTTTTGTGTTAAGTTGATTATAAGAAATTGTTTTTTTTGTATTTAAAGAAAAAAACTGTTGGTTATTAGTTATTTTGCATGTTCAAATAATAATTAATAAATACCGTATTCGCTCTAATTAAACCACCCCCTCTACTTAACCCACCCTCTCTAATAAACCCACCCCCTAGAGAGTCATTTTATCTGCACGAAAAATTTTCGCAAAAACTGTTTAAATTAGCGCTTTTTTGCACTTTTAAATTTCAAAATTTGGAACATTTTTGCCTCATTTTCATTCTTTCATTTTTTCTTTCAAAAACTATCGTGTATTTTCTTCTCTTTTGCATTGTTCTTTGTTTTTGGTGTCGATATCGTTTACCAACGGCAATATTTTTTTTAGTGAAGCTATGGACGGAATTCTGCAGAACTATGGAAGCGAAGCGTCCAGCAGTGAAGATGTCCAGAAAGCGCAAGGCCTACTCAACCGAATGGAAGCTGAGGTCATCAAACACGCCAAGCAAGTCTCGAAGCACGCTGCAAGCAAAAAGTTCAACATTGATCGCTCGACAGTCATTGATTGGGTCAGAAAGGAGAATCAGCTGAAACAACTCAAGTGAGATTTCCTTCCAGACTTGTTTTGTTCAAATATTTGTTTTCATTTTAGGGAATCCTCAATAGACGGTAAGAACAAAAAGAAACTTCCTGGTGGTGGACGCCCGCTCAAGTTCAAGGATCTCAACAAGCAATGGCCGCGTGGATCAGGAAACGCCGCTCGAAGAAGATCAAGATCAGTCGACGAATCATCCAAATGAAGGCTCAGCAAATGGTCAGTGCAGAAGAAGACGGCGAAGGTTTCACGGTACGTTTTGGTTGTATCTTTCAAATCTATTTGATCTAAAATTTTAGGCAAGTGAAGGTTGGCTCGAGAAGTTCATCAAACGGCATCACTTCAGCAACCGAGCCAAGACGACAGTGTGTCAGAAACCGCCATCCGACTACGCCAAGAAGCTCGTCGACTTTGTTGTCTATGTCTCAAGAATGCGCCAGAAGAATAAGTTTGTATTTTTATTGATAATCTTTTGTTAATAACTTTTGATTTCCAGCTACCAATCGATCTATGCCGCTGATGAAACTGCTGTTTGGCTGGAAGAATCGAGTGGGAAGTGCATTGAAGAGAAAAGAGCCAAGGAGGTATGTTTAAGCCAATGATTTTTATTTATTTTTGGATGTTATTTTTGGATTTCAGGATACGACAAGATGCGCGTCACCGTCATGCTTGCTGCGCGCTCAGATGGGTTCAAATGCAAGCCGTACGTCCTTCTTCCTCGCAAGCGTCCGGATCCGAAGATCGTGGAAAGTTCATGAGCAAGTTGGTTCTCAGCTGGGCAGGCAAAATTTGGATGGACGATGAACTGACAGGCGACTACCTCGACAAGACATTGGGCCGTTCTCTATTTGGCAAGCGCCTTCTCGTTTGGGACTCATTCGGATACCATATCTCCGAATCAACAAAGAACAAAATGAAGCAAATCCATTCCATTCGGGAATCCATTCAGCAGTCGTTCCGGGCGGATGTACCAAATATATCCAAATTTGTAACTTTAATTGTTGTTACATGCTTGATGTATGCTCTTTTGTTCCAGGCTCCTGATGTCGTGTGGAATCGGCCATTCAAAGCAAAGATGAGGGAACTTTACAACATTTGGATGCTGAATGACGCCAACAAGGAGTTTACTGCCAACGGAAACCCAAGAGCACCTTCAATGGACGTCTACCTGGACTGGGTCTTCCAAGCATGGGAAGAATTGCCAAAGGAAACAATCGCCAAGTCGTTCAAAGGTTGGTCATTATAAATTTGTTGTTTTCGAAACATCTGCTCTTTTAGATTGCGGGATCACAAACGTCCACCATGCTTCGGAGGACGATCAAATCCACTGCTTCAAAGAAACGGGGCCGGTGCCAGAAGGACTTCAAATTCTCTTTGATGCCCGAATGTACGCTGACGATCTGCCGCTAATCGAAGAAATCGACTCGGATGACGATGACGAAAACGGATACGCCAGCGACCGCTCACTCCAAGAAAACGAACTTGAAATTTACTCCTAATTTGTTTGAAATTTTTGTTGATTTTCGTTGAATGGTCTGTTTGAAAATGTAATAAAATTGTTTTGTTCATAGGATAACTCCAATTTTTTTCGGACCGCCTTCGGCGCGCCTATGTTGAATATTAAACCCACCTCCTCTAATTAACCCAAACTCTCTAATAAACCCACCCCATAGAGGGAGGTTGAAAAATAAACCCACCGGTGGTTTAATTAGAGAGAATACGGTAAGTTATTTATTTATCTATCGTATTTCCTCTAATAAGTCGACATGTCGGCTTATTTTTTAAACCTCCAAAAATCAAAAAAAATTTTGGTCGATCTCGAGATTTTTGGGTGAAAATCCAAGATCTAAACAGTGGAATCGGTAAAGCCTATGAAAACTAAGAAAACGTAAAAAACAGATATGCAAAATATTTACTCTAGACTGAGATATAGGTTCTCAAAGTTATTGGTGTCGGCTTATTAGAGCATGTCGGCCTACTAGATGAAATACGTTAGTTATTTAAGAAGTTATTTATGGACGATACGTAAAAATGCCAAGTTTTAGTAAAATGTGCAAACTTCTGCATATACCGTGTTATATTCATTATGCCTTAAATAGAGCGTATTTTTTTCAAGCTGCAATAGAAACAAACGGATGTTCTATCATTCGGTTGCCGAAATATGCCGACTTAGTCTATGATCTAGAGAATTTTTACAAAAACTTGGCAGATTTTCGCCAAAACTTGGCATTTTTCTGTTTTGTCCGTTATTTATTTTTTTTAACAAAAAAGAAAGCTTTGTTGTGAGATAGCGGGCAAAGCCCAATTGATTTCCAATTGATTGGAAAATATGTTGTATAGTAGTATGGGCAAAAGGTACGAGCGCACGAATAAACAGAGAAACTTTATAACAGAACACGAGACAACAATACAACAATCAATTATACTATACTGAACGGAACACACAAGTCAACTGCACCATATATCGTGTCAGGACAAAATAACATTCAAATATCACATCGCCACAACAGATAATTTTTACTTTTATTATACTAACAAACCTCGTGAGATGGTTTTTAATTGCTAAAAAAAGTCTTCATAGAAAACAAAAACAAATTCTGACGCTTCTGACGGTAATACGGATCTTTATTTTTTTCGCCGAAAAGCATTTGCCCCCTGTCGTAGGCTGAGCCAGAGGCTCTGCCATTCAAAAGCTAGGCCAGGCCCTCCTCAGAGGCCTGGCTCAAGCGGTAACCACCGGGATCCACCAGACTGATTGCCTCGTTCCACAATGTCTACTTATACTTTTACCTGCACCACAAGTTGCGCCCAAATTCTGTTACAGTCAAACGCCGATTTAACGGCCTCCCTGGGGACCGGTCTTGGGTGCCGTTAAATCGAGTTTATTGTACCAAAAATGTCGAAAGGAGCCATTAAATTTGTTTGACGTTTGTTTAGGTTTGACTATATAGAGGTCAAAACTCAACGAAAACTTTAAAGAATAGCCAGTTTGTCTTCACTGTAACTTAATATCTTGAACCATGTAGCATTTGGCTGATTTTGACACAAAAGTGCTAGTTTATGTATACAGGGTGTATCGAGAAAAATTGACCACCTAAAAAGAATTTGCGTAGGTAGGTTCTTGCCCGGTAGATTTCCGAATTTTCGGGTCTTATCCCTCGGTAATCTCCAAATTCACTTATGATTCTGTACACGATTACCTATGTCTTTAGCATACCTTCATTCACTATCAACAGACGAAAAATTACACACAAAAGATATTATTATTCAAAATTCTTTCCCTCTGTTCAGCACACGCTTTCAGCCTTATTGTAAACGGTAACCATCTTCTCAACGAGGCGTTAATTCTTCGCAGCGGTAAAGTATCCTGTAAAATACCGGTGGTCAACTGACAAATAATAGTGAAAAATCATTGCTGCCCTTTAGAATGTGGAACTTGAAAGAAAGACGATGAAAAAACCGAATGATAATAGCGAAAGAAAACCGACCACTTTCTATTGCGACACAATCTTGAAAGCACTTTTGGATATTTTTAGCCAAGTTCTTGAGACTCGGTTTGGCTAAAGATAAAAAAGACATTCCGGTAGACAATTGAATTTTCAAATGACTTACGAAAAGCACAGATGTCTCGCTTTGGCACACTCAGACGAAATCAGCTTGAACTATTTTTTTTTGGTAAAGCAATTTTCAAAAATCATTAAAAGATAAGCACAACCACAATGAAAAACAGCCGTAAAAATTTATAAATGCAATAACTAACAAAATAATAATAAAAAATTGCAAAACATAAGAGTGGTCAAATTTTTTTTGATACACCCTGTAGAATGCAAAAAAACACAAAACTGCGATTTTTACGCGATTTTGGCTGATTTTGACTCAAAGTGCTTATTTTAGACAATTTTGAACTGAAAGCCCAGCCTAAAATAGTCGAAATAAACAAATTGTTTATGCAAATATGATCGTTAAGTCGAGGAGGCCGTTAAATCGAGGTTTGACTGTTGTCAATAAAGGTTGGTATCAGAGGGTATTAGCAAGCCAAAGTCTAAAACATAGTAATTTTGAATTTCAAAGCTTTCAAATCTTTATATGAACTCACGATAGCCATGGGTACAATATTTTAAAGAATTTAAGTGACTAACTAGAATAAATTCTACTTATCAGGCTGAAATATAGTTTGTGAGGTTCTCTTGTTACCTTCTCGTGCGCCGAAACTAGACAAATATCGAAACGAAAATCGAAATCGAAAGTCAGAGATTTCACAATCAAAAGAAAAAACACCGAAAATCGAAAATTTGGTTTTTATTCTTTATCCGCACCACCTTGTTTATTATACCAGCGTTTTTATTTTCTTCATTTTGGTTTATTTTTGCTCTTATATGCTTTCCTCAGCATGAACAATTACTGCAAAACAACGACAAACTACTCCAAATAATTTTTTATGAAGAAAACAAAGAGGTGATGCAAAATAAACCAAAAATGAACAAAATAAAAGGGTTGTGCTGATATAGGAAAAGTACCGAAAATTTTTCATACGCAATATAGTCGCCGAAGTTTCATGGCTATAGTTTAGTATTTGGTTTGTTAGCGCTGAATCGAACTGTAAAAAGAGTATCTAGAATCAGCCAAGTTCATTTAGCCGCATCTTAGCGATCTTTCTTGCAAGTCAATTTTCGACAGGCGGCTTCTTTGCATTTGAATAGATTTCGGCTGCTGTTATTTATCTTGCAACACATGACGTAACACAGATTCATTTCAGAAATTAGCTAACGAAGATTGAAAAATGACTCGTAAAATTTAAAAAAGCACATTCATTGCTTAAAAATGTTATTTATACAGAACAATAAATTCAAAAATGTAAGAATTAAAGCAGTGCTTGAAACGCAAAATTTCAACTAGTCAATTAATACAACTATTTTAACAATACCAAATCTTTAATTCTTGCTAACAAAATTAAGTCTCTAGTCGATCCAGCACACAATTGCTTTATATTAACCATAACAAAATTTATTATGAAATCAGCCGACATCCAGAGCAGTCACACACTTGACAGTCGAACTCACTAAAAATAGACTATTTTTTATTTTTGGCCAAGTATTATTAATTATTATACCCACTGATCACATAAAGACAGAAAAAAATTAATGAGCTCAATTATTTGGTGTTGCATTATTAGAGTTAGGATGTATAAGATTTCTCAAAATTTGCTTGTCATATTCAATCACTATAACAATAGTTTCACACTGTCGGTATTAACCAGGCGCAGATGAAACCGAAAAAAAGATAACCGGGACCGAAAAACCCGCAACCAAGTGTGTCCTGGCAACCCTACTTATTTTAATAAATTTGTTCAGTTGGAAATCTAGCATATCCTCATAGAAACATTTTCGTGCACTAGAATCCCGAAACCTTTAAGATATAATTAGACTAACTTTGTTTCACAGTCTAGGACTATGCGCCAGTCAGGAATGTCAGGATTCAGTCTGACCACAGCGTGTTCATATCGGTCTAAAACACCCTGTTAATTCCAAAAAACTGCAAACAAAATACTTACATCCATCTAGCCCTTTATAAGCTTCAAGCAGAAACACCAAGGGCAATCTGTTGCATATGTTCAGAATGTTTTCTTTTTTGATCAAAAAGTTTTTGGGTGCCAGCTGTTTCTAAAATACTTTTTTAAAATTCAAAAAAATATTCTTCTAAGAGACCAACCAAAAAAGGTATCAAGTCATCCACTTTAGAAAACCCATGACGGGATAGTAATAAACGATATAGATTGGAGACGAAATTTTTGCGTAAGCAGATAAAATTCGGAGATCCGACTTGTGGTGCTACTATTATTGTTCCCTTGGACACAAGTAGCAAGCCTTCTTCAAGCATCATGGGAAAAGGTGGTAACATGTCTGAGAGTTCCATGCCTTCGAATTGCTTTCTGACACACTAAATGCTTGGAATTTAGAAGTTTTACACAAATATAGCTGCAAATATAGCACCAAATTTTAGCATTTTTCGAGTCGAATGAAAGTAAAAATGATAGATTTTGAACAGGTTTTCACTTTCTGGGGCCTACCGCATATAGAAACTCTGGTACGCATATGTTTTTATGCACCCAGAGTCACTTTTGAGCGATTTGTGTCTAAGGTATGTGGGTATGTAAGCCCCTGCGCCCCCGAAGGTGGCAATTGAGTTGATCAAACGGCAAATCTGATAAGCGAAGAGGAATTTTTGCAAGAAGTTCAACCCCTTCGGGACATGATTAGACATGATCCCGAGCAAGACTCTTGATCAAAAAGAGAGTCTTTTTGCCGAGCTCCAGTAAGAAAAATGGGTTCTTTTCCTTTATCCGGATGACCTCCATAAAATGCTTTAAACCATTTCTAGGGCCAAATTTTTTTATGAGAAACATAAAAAAGCAATCAGAAATACAAGTTCTGTGTATAAAACATTAAAAAAAACTGTCGACTCGTTTTTTTCAATTTTTTGTGTTTGTAATTATTTTTTTGTTGTATTATTTATTGATCTGTTTTGTGTAACTGATTTATTTATGTCTCACAGTACAATCAATGGGTTAACTGTTGTTTTAGGTATGAAATTCCATGATTTACCGCAAAGAGAGCAACCGAGAGTCAGATTCTTGCAAGATCACAGTTTGCTTCCTTCCTGCCGAGAATGCAAAAATGGACATCCTATGAAGCTGTATTATGGATCAAGCGTTTTCTGGATGTGCAATAGAAAGAAGTGCCGTCAAAAGATCAATATTAAATAATTTTTTTTAAATATTATTGTGTGTAAGAGATTGTTGTTTCTCTTTTTTCAGGATACTAGACTTCCGTTTGAAAAGATCATCTGCTTCTTTTACAGCTGGGCTTATGAGTTGACGTCAATCAAATGGTGTGAAAGAGAACTTGAAATTGCTCATAATGCAGCCGTCGATTATAATTCTCACATGCGTCAGATTTGTCATGAAGTACTTTGGCGAACATCAGGGATAATTGGTTAGTTTTAAATTCATGTTATCTTTTTACGAAGATCTTGTTTTGACTTTTATAGGGGGACCGGGATTAACCGTCGAAGTAGATGAAAGCGCTTACACGCATCGCAAATATCAAAAAGGACGTCTTTTTCCAACCACTTGGGCCTTTGGAGGTATCTGCAAGAAAACAAAGGAAGTCTTTCTCGAAATTATTGCCAAAAGGTAATTTAACTACTTTATTTTAACATTTTTAGCATTTTTACCTTTCTGAAATTTTATGTTTTCTGATTAAAACTGTTATGCTTAGGGATGCTGTCACTCTGGAGGAAGTCATCAGTCGTCGAATTCATCCGGAATCGATCATCATCACTAATCTATGGAAAGGATACAATGCTATAGAGAGAAATCAACTAAGCCTTTTTCATATGACAGTCAATCACAAGACGAATTTTGTTGATCCAGATACTGGAGGTCGGTTCCAACTAACAAAGCTTTTTTTACTTATTAATCAGTTTATTTAGCTCATACCAACACTGTCGAGAGGATGTGGAGGTCATCGAAGAAGCGCAACAAAAATCAAAGTGGAACAGCTCGTCAACATCTGGAAGCATATTTGGAAGAACTTTGGTGGCGAAATGATTTATTGGCCTCAGCAACAAGCAAAGTGCATCGAATGGTTTATTGAAGAAGGCAAAAGCGTCGCCAACTTCCAGGAAAGATACAGAAGAGAATTTCGTGCCCATTAAGCAGATCATCGAGTGACAGCGCCAGATGCAAAGAGAATCAAAGAGTGGACTGACAGGTTCCAGGAAGGCAATTTGAAGAACAAGAAGCGAGTCGGAAGAAAGGTTTCTTTTCTTTTCCTTTATTGATGTTTTGCTTATTCGATCTTTCAGTACGACACTCAGTCGACAGAGCTATAGGAGCCTACTAACGACGTCTGGAATATTGCCTGGCCGTGAATGGACGAAGCACAGAACAGAAATACCAGGATTAAAAAAATCAGAAAGTCTTTCAAACTTTCCAAAATTATTGTTAATTGTTTTTTTTTTCAAATTTGTTGGATCATTCAAATAAACTGTTATTGGTAAGTTTGATGTCATTCGATCGACGCAAAGCTCTCTCATCGGATAAAAAAAGATCTCGGAAAAGGCGGGAATTAAAAAAGTTATGGCGAAAATTCACTCGGGTGTTTATAATGCCCACCCTGTATTAATAAGAGCGCTGATTTCAGACGAAAAATTTAGACCCGTTCAAAATCTATGTAATATGTTAAAATCTATGTTAAATTTCACCTTTTCAAACAGGCTGACTTGTAAGGGTGTGCATCCTTTTGGATATTGGTCTCTCAACTTCATTAAAAGTCTGATCACTAACGAGATGTTGGGAAAGGTGTAAGCCCAATCCTGCACAGTTGATTCCACACTTTCAAACAAACTAAACAAAAAGAAATTAAAAAAAAACAATAATTTCCTATAAGAGTAGAACAAAGTAGCCTACCAATTTCTCACTTGTTTACGTCTGTATTCTGAAGCAGCTTCGTAGTTTTGAATTAGATCCCCTCGCAGAGAATAGCATATAGGTTTGCAAACCACTTTGACCTCTGGAATATTGATATTCTTTTTAGGTCTTGGGCTGGCTAGCATGTTTAATGGTGATGATTTCACAGGCTAAAACACTTTTTATTAAACATAATTTTTATGCATGAACAAAAACATAGCTCTGCATATTTTTTATTAGAATCTTTAAGAAAATGTAAACAAGGAAAATTTTATGTATAACAACGCAAAAGATAGTTTATTTAACGACCGAAGGAGATCTTTTTTTGTACTTCTGTATAATTTAATGGCATCCCGAAATGCTAGACACACGAATTCGAAACCTCGCAATGTTGTTTCAGAAAAAACGACAAAATTTAAATACCAATTGCAGCAACATTTAAACAAAGTGGCTTACCAAGCTAAGAAATGATCTAGCTGGCACAGGAGCAGCTAGTTCTGGATCGCACTGAATTATGTTAATTATAAAAATGTGGAAATTTCGCAAAATTAATCCAGCATGATTCACCTCAAAATCTGACTCACAAAAATAGCCTTCGTCAAACTCTCTCTAGAATATTTATTTCAATGTCACAAATTAACATTCTCATTGCAACCTGTTTATTTTCGGAGCTTTCAACAGCAAGATCATGACTCAACTGACCAGTACTTCCATTTTTTGAAGTGCCTAGTCCAGAGTCCAAGCTAGATCTGTTGGGTGTTACACTGCTAGGTTGTGAAGATGGTTTGTAAACTGGATTAACGTCGCACCGGTTTTCATTGGCATTTCTAACGGTTCTCTTGACTTCTTTTTTTGCGTCACTCACTTTGTGCAGCAGTTCAGCTAGTTCCTCAATTCACAATTATAAAAAAAACTCTTTTAGATCTAGTAAGGAAAACATTTCAAGCATTTATAAATTATATTTAAACAATTCAGCGGTAGACAGTCAATTTTGTGTTATTGAACGTTGGAGTTGAGTTGGAATTTGCGAGGCTTAACTTTATAGATTTTTGACCGTTTTAAGAGGTTTAATCGTGGGCCGAGATTTTGGGGGTGGGGTCTCCGCAATGCCATATTCTTGTAGAGCATGTATGACTTCCTAGCTAAATCGTGCTCTGAAGGCGTATAGACTTACCACAAAAGATGAAAAGCCCACGATACGGGTATCATGGTTTTTTTAGATTTTATTCAATTTCTTGTGTTCACATAATTTTTATTCTTAAGTAGTATACATTTATACTCAAAATGACCGCTAGAATTTTATAGTAAAAAATCTTAAATTTTAGCCAAAAAAATTCAGAAATAAGCGATATAAAGTCAAGTAACAGAGTGTTACGCAGATTAGGTCACGTAAAACGCTTGCTTTTGCTTATTTCTAATTAATTTTTATATAAACTTATAGATTTTTCACTATCAAAACAATTGCTAGATTCTAGTGGTTATTCTGGTAGAGAAATTTCAAGTTCATATTGCTTCCAGGGCAAGATTTGGGTAAGAAGTCATAGGTACTCTGCAAGAATATGCAAATAATTCCCGTTATAGGCTCCTCAAAATCAAATCCCAGAAGGGTCCGTTCGAAGAATAGTTAATTTAGAATATATTGACGTTAACTAATAGAAATTTTGAAACACACAGTCAACTTACAACATCTGCCCCATCCTTAGGTTTTCTAGCCATTGAGGAGTAAAGTGCCTTGTTTGTAGCTTGACTATATCCAGGTGGTGGCACACCCACTAACAACTCCAAGTATAGTGGTGATTTGGCTGAGTCATTTGCTATCTTCTCCACATTTAATTCTGACGGTTTATCCAACGTTCTTTCTGACTTTGGAGCATAAGCAGGGATGTCTACGCTCAGCTCTTGGTTAAGCAATTTGACATGTGCAATAGGCACACTGTTAGCATTCTTAGACCACTCTAGACTAATTTCTTGTCTAGTTACATCTGGACTTTTCACTTTTGTCTTGCGGTTATAGAGTGGCCAGGATACCCGCTGTTCAAAACCAGGGGGTGGACAGACACTGCGCTCTTGTTGCGATTCATCCTAAGCCATTGTTGGTTAAAACTGTTTGATATGTTTAAGTCGTCCGGAGATTTCTTAATATTTTCTCAAAAAAGCTTGACCAGCCTCAGTTTTTTGACCAAATCAGCTTAACACGAGAAGGGCCGACTGTGATGTTTGTACGTATTGAATTAACTTTTCATTCTGCGTCGACCTATGCTTTAGGTTTTTGCGAAAATATAGTCAAAACATACTCAAACAAGCCATTTAAAAAATTTGTTTTTTTAAGGCCACATGACTGATTTGAGTGGATAGAAGTCACTATATTTTAGCCAATACGTTCATACCTCATTTTTATTCTTGTGCTTATTTGATAGCCCTGGATCTCAGCTTTCAGATGTGGTATCGTGGAGGTGCTAGAAGTTGATTTTTTGAAGTCAAAAATCAAAAAGTAAGAATGGCTCTATTTTTTGGAAATCAGGATGATTTTAATGCCCAAGGGAAAATTTTTTACACATTTTTTATCTTACAAAACGAGATATACCATGCGAAAGCCTGTGAAAAATTGCATCAAAACTGCTTTGATTTTGTGATTTTTAAATAAAAATAGCGTACAATATGGCGATAAAAGATGAAAAAATAATAATTTAAATTCGCTCAACAAACCTTCAATTCTAACACCGGATTTGTGTTCAGCGTAATCAATTTGCTTGAAAAAGTACTCTTGAAATTTAAAAATACTGTCAAATTTTGAAAAAAAATATCAAAAATATGGCAGGAGTTCGTTATCCGGTAATCTCCCGAAATTGTGTTTTGACTGCTTTCTTAGACGTTTCAAGCTGTGAAACGTATGAAAAATGGGTTTTCAGGTGGCGGAAAGACATTTTCCGAAAAATTTTTTTGCCCACAATTCTCATTTTCTTCGTTACGTTCAGATTTTTCGGTCAAAAAGTCGATAAAAATTCTGAAAAAAAAATTCTAAAAAAAAATTCTGCAAATGCCGCCACCTTAAAAGACGTTTTCTGTACGTTTCAGTGACTAAAACGTTTTAAAAAGTGGTTAAAATACGATTTTGGGAGATTACCGGAAAACGAACTTTAGCCAAAACTATTTTGATGATTCCCGCCTTCTCGTTTCGAAACGCGCTGGTATGCCCCTTTGAAGGGTTACATATACTTCTCTGCGAGGTAAATACAAGCCAGATTCTCTACAAATAATTCATTTAGAGATTCTTCACGCTCAGGTATAAATCATTATTCGGGTATACAAATATTTTCTAGTGTTCACTTGCCCAGGATGCATTAAATCGAAAAGTTAATTTTCGGTCAAATTTTGGTTAACCGAGAGACCAAGTTGTTTTGAAAAAATATCAAAAACAACTGCACTTTCGAGACAACCTAATATAATAATTACCACTTGCTCGAGATCATTTATCTGGTTTTGTGACGCTAAAGAGCCCTCATACTCTTCAAATACATGGTCATTTTTCTGTGCCTCGGCTGATTGTGAACAAAATAGTGCTTCGCAGTCATCAGTCTGTAAAGTAGTATTTAATTTTGCGTTCAAATATAATACTAAGATACAAGGGACCAGAGGCGCCTATCGGCGCCTCTATAGTAAAGTACAGTACAGTTATTTGTATAGTACAGTTATTTCGAAATTTCAATGAGGGGCTATGACTTCATTCATAAAAATAGGTATATCCCCTATTAGAACTTATTTTTTTCGCCTGTTCTTTTTTTTAAACGAAAGCTGACATTCTGGGGAACACGATGGTATCAGCGACAAAAGTGATTTCGCTATCTACGACCCGTTCTGGCCTTCGAAGTGAAAAACCGTTACCCACCCACACATGCCAAATACTATATAAGATCCGTATGGCGGTCTGTAGAATTAATAAATAAATTTTCCTATGCTGTTCCAATAAAATTGTTTACAATTATTTTTATTAAGCAAAAATCCTATTAGGCTAATGTGCGAAAAATAACAATAATCATTTTACGTATGAGATTAATGCCCACTAATATAATACGGGCCTCCCCACGAACCCTAATTAGGGATTATAATTTTTAAAAATATGGAATTTAAGGGGAAATAAAGGGGAAGCAAACTTGTGACTCAAAATTAAGAATTGTCTGAAGAATTTACCACTACACCACTTTAAAGACTATTGCTAATGTGTTTAAGAAAGCTAACAGAAACTACCACACATTTTAAAGGCACAAACGGCAGAAAATGTAATAGCTGGTAAAAGGTGAGCTCTACATGCGATACAGCAGACAATTACAATGAAAAAACATTAACCAAAATGTTGAACAAAATAATTGATATATTAATGCAATCTAACTGCTTGTGTTGAGCCTTTTCTGAACTTTAGGGCTTCTCTAGCTTCAAAATTCTGCGAGGTCTTTCAACAACTGGCGTAACTTCGAAGAAACGTGCTGGCACTATTCCTTGACCGAAGATCGGAGATGGCTGGCCATATGCCGGTCTGTAGAATTGGTTGGGGGAGCAAAACAAATGTTGCATAGGTATAGGATGTTGCATTCTCAAAAAGCTTGGAGAAAAATTCGTCTGAGACAAATGGCGCAGCTGTTGGGGAATCAAAAAAGGATGATCTGCTCTAGTTATATAATCAAATCGAGGGGCAGGGGCAGGCGAAAAGGAAGAACAGGTCTCATTCGCGAAATCTGGGGGCAAACTCTGCCTTGGTTCTCGTCTCTGGAACACAAAGGGTGGGGAAGTAGCCGTACTCCTCAAAGGACTTTCGATTACACATGTGCGTTTACTAGAAGCCTGGGAAGAGGCTGTCTCTGAAGGTGTAGATTCATCAAGGTCCGCCTAAAAGAAGTGTGGAGTAAGATGTGTGTGGAAAGACACAATAAAAGAAAAAAGTTTTACAATATATTTTTGCGATAAAAAATTTTGAGTCAACATGAAGCTACTTTACAGACTGACTAGATTAGGTATGAGAATTCAGGTTATTTTATGTGAACAGTGGCGAAAAAAAGTTTTTAGTCCGTTTTAGTCCTTCTGACTCAGAATTAAAAAAATGTATTTGGAGGCGTATTATATGGGTTTTGGAGGATAGAAAGGAAACGTCAAACGACAAATATAAAGTTTCTTTTAGGACTATGTGGCAGTATCTTTGGTAAATTTGAATTTAGATGGGATTTTGCGATTTCTAGAGCTCAGAGTTTACTTTTTCATATAAAAGAGTGCCAAATTAACTACCCAAAAAACCACAAAATAAAATAAAAACCTACTTTTTCAACGATCTTGGTATCAACCACAGACCATATTTGCTGGTCAGACTCTGACGTGGAATAGGCAGAATCTGCGTCGCTCACAGAAGCATCTTTGTGGTTACTTGGCTCGTCATCCTCATCCAAAAATTTGGAAATGGTGCTAGCCGGAGTGACCTGTTGCTTAGTCTCAGAATCGCCCACTTCTCCATACTGAATAGCCATTTGCTTGTCGGCCGGTTCAATACAAGCTAAGTCACCGGTTTTGACTAGCTGCAGAGGCTGGTTGATCATAGATTTGCGCAGGAACCCAGGCTCATCGCCATCTCTGTGCAAAAAGTAGGTGTTTGGGAAGTTTTTCTCAAGCAAGTCAAAAATAGTGGTGTCAAAGAAGTCCAGCTCCTCCTGCAATTACACACAATTACATTTGATTGGATTTATGTAATAGCTTGCCTGCAAAGTGAAATTATCCGCAACATCGTCATACTCTTGCATGATGAACTTGGGGGTAATAAAGCAATATTTCTCCAACTTGTCATTCAGAAGGTACTCAAGGTTGGCTATCATCTGTAAATTTGTGAAATACTTTAATAGAACTACAGTCCACTCTCTCGATAACCCGCCACCCCACAAGTTCGTCCCCACCTAGGGCCGACACTTTTTTTAACTCGATTTTTAAAGTCTTTTGCCGAATATGATTGGTCAGTCAAGTGCAAATATATCGAGAATTCTTATTTCGCTGATCATTTTTAATATTGTTAAAACTTTTGCGTTAAGACCCGCGCCTCTCAATAACCCGCCATATTATTTTGAAAATAGAGTCCTCGCGATATTTCGCACTAGATTGACCAATCATATTCGGCGAAAGACTTCGAAAATTGAGGTAAAAAAGTGTCGGACCCTAGGCAGGAACATACTTGACTGGGTGGGGGTTACCGAGAGTCGACTGTATTTCAATGTTTTTTCTTTTGATAAGTAGAGTCTTTTACTTCTAACAATTACCCGCATTTAGTATTTTATCGCAATTTTTTTTTAACTATAGACAACTGTTTGACGACGCTTTCAGAAATTTTGCAAAAAAATTTGGAAGGTTGGACAAGAAATTTTTTCACAAAGTTTTTCACCGTGTTGCCTTTAATAAAGCCACCGGTGATTTAATTTTCGACTTCCTTAAATGTTTTCAATTTCTCGGAAATCAGAAAAATTTAGGGTCGTTCTTGAAATTTTTCAGTGCTCAAGCACAATCTAAAAAGCTGCATCGGTGTAGCTCGTGGTAATTTAAAAAAACGCAATAAACAAAGAAAACGCAATTAAGACGCAATCTTGAGAGATACCACCCTGAAAGTTGAACAGGTGGCTTTGTTGGAGTCTGTTCACACATCAAAAAAATAAATTGCTTACCCTATTTCGACGCAATCGAGGCGGAATATTGCTAGTCATCTCAAAAACTTTGTTCAAAGCTGCCAAATACAAAATACTAGCGATTTTACAGGCTGACTAGACAAAAGAAACAAAAATATATTTTGTAGTGCTACTGAAATTAAACCCCTATAGCACTAATTAAAATACAGGCAACTCTCAGTTATATGTACCCTTAGTTGGCTACCCTAGGGTGGCACATATCCGATAGTTGACTAAATATCATTTATAAAAGAAAAAAGTTCATTTACACATCCTAATTCCCCTTTTAACCTTGATAATACTAGTCTGAACATATGATAATTTTGTCTTTTCCCCACATCCTCTCGAACAAATGAAATTTCTCTTGCAGTTTTCACACACTAAGAAAAAAACAAAAGAGTGCGATTTTGTTCTGCACGCACACATCTCAAACCCCTTCCCCGCTCACATATACATATTTTCCTACTACTGCTCTTTGGCCAACATACACACTGAGGCCCTGAAACTAGAGCATAATAAATTGATTGCCAGACGTCAGACGTGCATACCAGACACAACGGCTGCAACAATGAGCAAAGTGGAAATAAGGAAAAAATGACTGCAGCTTCTTACTTTAAAAGTATTGACTTGGCAAAGCTGAACGCCACAAACTTCAAAAGCTAGTTTTGTGGCCGGAAAGTAAGGAAGGTTGAGAATGTTAGTGTTTGGGGTAAAAAAGTATTTTTTCAACAAAAACAGATGGCTTGATGTTTTACTTTTGGTAAAACAAATGTTTATGGGTCAAAGTTATTTATAGGTCTCTTTGTGCAAAATTTGGCTCAGTCTTTTTCTAGTTAACATAACAGTTAAATGATATTATAAATAGCATGGTTACATCTCTAAAATAGGGCGTGTTTTCGAAAGCCTTGTATTCGTATCAAACGTTTTTCTGTGCGAAAACGTTTTTGATTCAGTTTTTATTTTCGTCAATTCATAAAACAACGTTTGTTTTTTCACTCATGACATGCAAGTCATAAAATTAAAATCCCTAAAAACTTTGAAGCGTGAAACACCTGCGCGATTTGCTGCATGACTTGCCGGAAGTATGAACAAATCTTTACAGGTTATTATTTAAATTGAAGCGAATTTTCTTGGCTGCAATTTGGAAGGTGACTTGCTTGAGAGTCTTTTACAAACGGCTGTATGGGGAATGCAGCTCCAAATTACTAAAATCCAGCATCTAATTTCTTAGTTTCGCCTATCTAAAGCAACAAAACCTAATTTTTGTCGACTTTTTCACAAATGTTTCAAATGCACAGTAAGGTTGAAAATGACTTAAATTTTTGATTTTACACACAAAATTGACATAAGAGAAGCAAAAATATGGAATTAGGTGCCGGATTTAAAAAAATTAGGTATTGAATTTTCTTGTTTTTGATGTATAGCAGCAGCAGTTACACAAACCAGTGCTCCCATCAAAGACCCTTGTAAAGACAAAATATCAATCACTTTCTTATTATCAGACTGTTCTCTTTTTAGGTTTTTTTTTCAAAAACAAAAAAAGAACGCCAACATGCTGGCTGCAAGGGTTGCAGAGGGGGGTGGTAGGGTGCTTCTAAGTCCAAAATATTCCTGTGCTTGCTCGTTTTACTCGTTGCTCGTTGGGTAGGAAAAAAATTTTTTTGGTGTTTTAGGGACAAAAAGTTCTTTTTACGGGCTTAAACTGATTCATTTATACCGAATTTATCTGCATTTAGCTTACTGTTTGCTATAATTTTTAAAATTTTGTCGCAAGTATGTCTTTGCCACAAAAAGTCGTCATTTTGTTTCGAATAAAATTATTTTTTCGCAAATACAAACTTGGTCCACTCTTCGACTCTATCATTTTCCCTGTTCATGAGAAAGTAGTGAAGCCCCCTGTGGCTACTTGCAGCGTCAGAAAAGAAGCATTTGGTAAGAAGAAAGACTCCCAGAAGAATAATGACTCCAGTCGAAGTAAGTCACCACTTCATAGAAAGATTTCTAAATTAGTGTGAAAGCAAGCTTAAAAAATAGAGGGCTTAGGCTTAGGCGCAGCGTAGGCCAGCGTATGTTAGGACGGACTAAAACACGTTTTTCTTATCTTTTTTAAATTTAAAACATGTTTAAGGCTGAATTTTTGTGTTTCTGTTTCTTCAAATTCAAAAAATTATATTGGTGACCCTTTATAATATTTAGGTCTTTTTTGCTATTTTAGCATATTCTTTTCGGCCTTATCTGTTAATTGCTTCAGAGAAGCGGTTCAACAAATTTAACTGACAAGACCCACATCAAGGGTGCTAAAATTTTAATTTTATATTAAATTTTTCTTCTTGAAATGTCATATTTCTGCTACCGTTTTAGTCGGGCGGCTCATCTTTTTCCAAAAAATCTAACGAAAAGAAAAAGGAAAAGCTCGATAAGCTCATATTCATTATTTGTCCTTTTTTTATTTTTAATTTTCCGCCTTTCAGAATACTACGAATTCTCGTCCGCCCGAAAAAGTCAGCGGCGAGAAGAGCCTGGACAGTGTCGGTGGATGACGACTGAAGGTTTTTCTTAACCAAAATCAGTCTCTATATAAAATCTACATATAGTATTTTGATAGGATTCTGGGTCCTTAAATTTTGTCCGTCACGTTTTTTAGCCCACTTCTCATTTATAAATCTCTTTTTCTCAATATTTCTAATGGTAAACCAGGGGTTAGAGTTCAGAAAACTCGTCAGAATTGACATGAGATACTTAAAATTTCGAGTTTCACCTCAAAATTTGGTAAAACCAGGCATGCTGAAGGGGGTGATTGAACCTGAGACCCCAAAAATTGTTCAAAATTAATGTTTTAGGCGCCAAATGGCCAGAGTGACCGCGCCGTCCTCCGGGCCCGTCCCGTCCCCGTCTCCGTCCGGACGGCGCCGAAAAGTGAGACGGTCGGACGGCCGCTGTCCAAAAATAAAAAATTAGACGGCCGGCCGCAGGCCGGCGAAATTTTTTTTTTAAAGGACGGCCGGCGGACGGCCGGTGATTATTTTTTTCGAAAAGACGGCCGGTCGGACGGCCGGTCGTGAAAAGTCAGGACGGGACGGTGGACGGCCGGTGAAAAAAATAAAGACGGCCGGCAGATCGGACGGTGGGGAAAAATTGACTGCAAGGTGATAAGTAGTATATCGCAATAACAATTTTGAAAACTTCCATCTTTTAATGTAAATTTTTATTGAACAAGGCAAAACTTTAACTGTAAAACTGGCAGAAATAAAAAAATAGAGACACACAAAATTGAGATCTTGCAATAGAGCTTGGAAAACAGTTCGTTTGTTGGCAACCAATTCAGCAAGATACTCTCGCACGGCTTTTCTTGCTTTTTCTTTCTCGTCTCCATCTAGGAAATCCATCGTCTCATCTACGGCTATGGAAATTCAGGGAAGCGCTTTTGAAATCGCGCACTTTGCTTAGTTACAACTCAAAATATGTCACTTAAACAATCGTTTTTAAACTAAAATTTAAACGTCAATAATAAATGTGTAACCACTGATAACTAATCCAGAATACATGCACACTGCAATAAGAACAGCCGGTCGAAGACGGGCGAAAAAAATTTGACTTTGGACGGCCGGTAGACGGCCGGGGCTAAATTTCAGAGGACGGCGAAATATTGGACGGCCGGCCGAAGGCCGGCGAAAATTTTTTTTTTGAAGGACGGCCGGTTGGACGGCCGGCCGAACGCAAAAATCTGAGGACGGCCGGTCGGACGGCCGGCGAAAAACGTCAAGACGGCGGACGGGACGCCGTCCAATTTTCGCTTATCGCGGTCACTATGCAAATGGCGCATCTTCGGCTTGTATAAAATAATTTTACAATAAAAGTGTTAACCCTTTTACTTTTAGCATAATATTAGCGTAAGTTAGGAGTGGTGGTTGGATAACATCTTTGAGTCTGTCCATCATTACAATTATGCCCCTATACAGGGTGACACAAAAAAACAGTCACATTTTTGAGAAATTTTGGTGACCAATCTCCAAGTTTTTTTATAGGAATTATGAATCAGAGAGCTCCCAGGTAGCTTAATTACTGTCATCGATTTTCCTGGGGAAATCGATGGTGCAAGGAATTACCTTGACAAATTTTTCAAAAATGTGACTGTTTTTTGTGTCACCCTGTACATTGCTTCACTGGTACTTATTGGACCCGTACCGCATATTTGCATCACTTATCTAAACACATCTAATTTCTTCAACATTTTATTATTAACAGACATAAAATTCTCTGATATACTTGCACGAATGATAAGTGACATCCTAGCCACTGAACATCTACCTCCAAAAATTCGGGACATTTAGAACACCTTTGGTGAGTTATATCCAGAAATAATTTTGGAGGAAGATGTTTAGTTACGAGGATGTTACTTATAATTTTGTAAGCAGATAAGAGAATATTACGTTTGTGACTAACAAAATGTGAAAGAAATTAGATGTGTCTAAATAAATGATGCAAATATGCTAAATTTAAAGCTGCGCTCTACTTTTGTGCACGCTCTACAAGAATACGCGCATAAAAAAATTCATCGATAAAAATCCCCTAGTCACAGGTATGTTCCTTCTCTTGTAAGACATTCTCCTAGCTAATCCGTCACGCTCTGTGCATCACCAACAAAAAAATCACGCTTTATAAGTAGGGTTGTCGAATATTCGAAATTTTCGAATATTCGACAACCCTATTTATGAGCCATCACTTTGCTAATTTTAGGTTGTTTATTAATTTTGTTGTCGTTTATATATTTTTCGATATTTGTTCGTCGTTTATGTCTACAGTTGATAAGCTGACACCCGGTTAAAAAATATATCAAAATAATCGAAAAAAGTAGAATTTTCGCCGGTTTTTGAATATTTTAAAATCCTTTTAGATCTGACTGCTCAATGGATACAGAATCTATTTTGAAACTATTTTTTACAGCTTTGCTATATATTTGCAATGTTAATCTACTTTACATATTTATCATTAGTGGCTAGGGTATTGAGTTATTGTCAATTTAAGGTATGGCCTCAAATTTATACCTTATTTTGGACTTTTTTTGAATTAATTTGTGAAAACGAGCATTTCCCGGTGCCCCGGCCATATATGACCAGTCTATGGCAAAACTATTAAAAAAGTTATTCACATTCTGTATAATTTGAATTGTCTCTTAAAGGGGCTTGCCCACGCTAATAAGATGTGGTGCCCGGGAATTAAATTTGTTTTCCTAATCATTGAACTTCTGTACGGATTTTTCAACTTGGTTTCTAACAAAACCATACCCCAAATTAAATTCTAGGCCTTGTTTTATTAGAAACAAAATTGAAAAATCCGTACAGAAGTTCAATGATTAGGAAAAAATTTTGATTGGCGGGCACCACCTCTTATTAGCGTGGGCATGCTCCTTTGACAAAACGACAGAACATAATTTCTAATAGTGATAATTTCAGGATGACTTGATAGAAGCGCGGAAGGCGCATTTTGATGTGATGTCCAGTCAAACTGCGTTATGGACGGAGTTCGTCCGTTAAACCCTCTTGTTTAATGCATTTTAGATTTAAAGATTTGCAAAACACTTTGAATGCCAACTTTGTCATTTTGATTTTACTTTCAAAAATCCAAAAAAATGCTAATTTGGTAATTTTTATAGAAATTTATTTTAGGATGTAGTCAACCTAAATATACAACATAATTGTCTACCTATGGACTGGCTATCTTTTTACAAACTATACCTTTCTGTTTTTTCCATCGGTGGTGCCTTTTTGCCAATGTAAAATTGTTCTTATATTATTGAAATGAATATCTTGGATATATCTGCTTTTTTTTGGCTGAAAAGTGCCTTCTTTTTTGCGTTTAATCAACGAGGCAAGTATCTAAAGAACTTTTTTTTAACTGATGACACTATCAGGTAGCCATGCGATTCTTGTTTCTAACGGCGTATCATTTGTTGCGACATCTTTGTAAAATGTAGCACAAAACATTGAAGTATAAAGCAAGTCGGAAAAACAATTTGATTCGTACTTTTACTTTTTCGTGCTAAATTTTGCAAAGATGTTACAACAAATTATACGAAATCAGAAACTAGAATTGCAGGGCTACCTTAGTTATTACTTTGAATGAATTAATTAGGTACTTTCCTTTTTGACTAAAAGGAAAAACAAGGCACTTTTCAGCCAGAAGTATGTACATAATATTCTCATCCAAATTTTTTAAGGCTTCTAATACTGGAATGGAAAAAGCGTGGATCTGCGGATGGTTTTTCCTCAGTGAACTTTGTTTTGCCTATGTTTATGCAAGTTTTTTTTTAAATATTTGTACAGCTTCATACATAAGTTTAGGGCTAGCTGCTGGTGCAACCATTTTTATCTTATAGATGACCAGCTGAACATGTCTCTTAACGCCTTAAGTGTCGTGTTTTTGCTATTTTATGTGTCCGTATTTGCATATTATCAACCAAGCAGGGTTAGTTTTTAAGACTATGGGTCATAAATAACCCCCCATAAATAACCCCATAAATAACCCGGGTTATTTATGGGGGGGGGTTATTTATGGGGGGTTATTTATGGGGTATTTATGGCGGTTCCATTTGTTACTATATATAGGTTTGAATCCACGTACGAATCAAATACCTTTCTTTACAAAAGTTTGGAATCTTCATAGTGGACGTACTTAGAGTGTGTGCAAAAAAGTTCAGATCCACATATAACACGCTTTTTTTTAAATTTATAATTTACGTGGTGTTCGGTCACCAATTGTATTTTCTTAATTTTTTTTTTTAAATAGACAAAAGCCAAAAACATTTTTATTTTTTGCAATAAACTGATTTCATAAAATATTGTATAGTGTGGATATTTTTTATTTAAACTCAACAAAAGCAACCATTTTTTGGGTTCATAACCTAATAATGTATACCTTCTTGAATATTTTGACTCGAAAGAATTAGTTAGTGATTGATTAGGACCATCTGTGATTGGAACTTTTGACCCAATTTTTCGCGCAGGTATAAAGTTTGCAACAATTCCAGAGGAAACCCAAACTTTTTCTTGTTCGCTGCCTTGAGCTTGATTGGCGCTTATTGTTTTCATTGCTGTCGTTTTTGAACACTGATTCACTTCTAAAAATCAAACAAACTGAAGCGAAAATATATTTATTTCAGACGAAATAAACAGAGAAACAAAATTTTCTGATTTATTTGAAGAAAAATTGGACGGAATGGTACTCTGACGCAACCAGCCGAAAAAAGATATCATGTCAGAAAAAAAAATCTATTTAAATCATCATATATCAAAAAAATTATTTTCGCCTGCAACCACACAGTTTACTATATTTCACCTATGATCAAGTTAATACATTGTGTGAAAAGTTATTGGATCTGAACTTTTTTGCACACACTCTAAATACGTCCACTATAAAGATTCCAAACTTTTGTAAAGAAAGGTATTTGATTCGTAAGTGGATTCAAACCTATATATAGTAACAAATGGAAATTCAGTCACTTGTACTGCAACTCTGAGTGTGACTACAACTTTCAACCACTACAACCACATTGTATCCCTAATATTCTTCAGTCATCAATTTCTTTTGCTATAAAATCAAGTAAAAATAACAAGCAAAATAACTGAAAAATTATAAATAGGTAAAAAAGAAAATAAAAATTTCAAGTCAGAATCGAAAATATGACTTTAAACAATTAAATAAATCAATTCAAACCATTCGTAATATAATTTGTACTTTTTCTTTAAAAAAATTGTCTCACAGAATAAGTTTAATATTATAAGAAACGTAACATGTTTTAAAATTTAGTCAGACATTAAGTCATTCAAACAATTGTGATTTGTATTTGAGCTGTGAAGCTGCTTGAAAAACTTTCATTGTAATGACAAACCGGTTTAAAACAAATTAAACGATCTTTCATTGATCTTTTATCAAAATACTGCAGTCTTTTTAAATAAGGCTGTCAGCTTGTAGTATACATTCAAACATTTCATATTTATGTGTAACTACAAAAAACTGTAAAAGACCAGAATTACAATTCTGGTCTTTCATGAAACCAGCTTGTAATTACAGAGTGCTTTATATTTTCAACTTATCCTATGTTTCGCAACTTTATATGCACTCTTTTCGCATGCTCAACGCTATCCCTTAGCTGAGCAAGGTGATACCATGGGCTTCATTGCTTCTGGCTCTCAAATGCTGGGATTGGTTGGCGGCGTTCATGATATTGTAAGTTTTTTTACGTTTTTTACCCAAAGTCAGCAAAAAACATTTAGATACGAGCTGTCAAACTTGGAACTACTGAATATATCCCTGTCACAATTTTGTGTGGTGTATTTATTCTCACTGCTCAATGGACCATTTACGGAATATGGGTGGAAAATACATACATTGTGGTAAATATATTCAGATATTTCAGGTTTAGTTTTGGTGTCTTGATTTCAGATCTCGAACCTGGCTGGTCTGTCTGTAAATTTGTGCACCTTTGTTTTGTACTTTCTTTATCCCCCAAAGACTTGGTGTGTTCCATTATTTGGAGTAGGTGGTTCGGAGACTCAAGTGAAGAAAGAAGAATAGACAAAATTTGTGAAACACAGTTTAAGGCAAAAAAAGTCATGCATATCATTGTAGGCTATTTTCGGGGTTGAAAAAGCAAAATTCTTAAGACTTCGGGAACGACCTTAGTTATTACTCGGTTTTACAAAATTGATTGCTACGAAAATTTCTTGCTTTTGTTTTAAAATTGGCTGAACTGTAGAACTGAAATCCGTAAGATTTTCGTTTGCTGGTATCTCTAAATTTTTTTTCAAATCTAAATAAATATGTGGCACTTCTTTCTAGGACTAAACATTGCGATTCTTGCACAAAATATATGACAGACAATGATTAAATAAATCGAAAATAGAGACAAGTTTTTAAAGGCTGAATTTCAAAACTAAAAAGCTCCAAAATTTTAAAGGACCATAGTTTTTGCGCGCAGTGGCATGTGCAAAGTTTGAATTGGTGGGGGACACTTCTCTTTCGTCTAACACTGTACAGGGTGTCCCATAAAACTCTGGCACTTCTGAAAATTTTTGTCAAGGACTCCCGCGCACCGTCCGAAATAAAGATTTTTTGGTGTGATCAAGAATGTTGAACTAACGGTTGTGAGGTCGGTTCCGAGTGCTCTCATTCTGCCATAACCTTAGGTCTAGCTCTCCTAGCATGAGATTAACATGGCTCGCTGCAAAGGGCTAACTCACTACGTGGCTGATTCCCATATGCGTATGCTCGCACTTGAAGCTGACCTTATGACCTAGAATTTCAACCGTCCATCCTTGTTACACCAATTTGATCGACAATAAGAAGTAAATAAATAAAATAATTAAATGCGAAATAAATGCGGCTTATAAATGCAAAAACGAATACTATCAAAAGTGTCCAATTCTTTTTGGGACAACCTGTACTCTTTTGAGTCGTTCAGAATAACTCAAAAGAGTAGAGTGCTGGACGAAAGAGAACTGTCCGCCGCCAATTCAAATTTTGGATTTATTTGCGCTAAACCATGCTCCTTTACAAGTGCTCTCGCATTCGGAATTGTGTTTTATAAGATTTGACAATTTGTTAAAAAATATTTTTTTAGTCTTATATATAGGCAGTGTAGAAAAGTTGACTTTTAAGCTGGTTACATGTCTCAACTTTTTAAACTGTGAGAATTTGTACTTATTTTGTCTTTTTTCTCAATTAGACAAAAAATATTTTGGAAAACAAGTTAAGTCTAGCCAATAAAATGTATCGAATGAGAGAGTTTTGACAAAAGCATATGTTCATAAATAAGCAACATATCTTTTATGTCTTGTTCTATCGTAAATAATTTTAATCGTGAACGCAAAGCACAACAAAAATTCTATATTTACAAAATAAGATAGGATATAGAAATGACCGCACGATTTCTAAGACATTTTTTCATGCTTAGTAAAAGTATGATAACAGGCTCAATGACATATAAAACGGTTACAATTACGTTTGCGTGGTTCTCTTAAATCCTTAAAGTTGAATTTTGGATTGTCTCTAAAGAAATAAAATTGAGAATAAGACAAGGTTGCTAAGTGTTCTTATTTTATAAGAAATGTTCTTATTTTCAATCAGCAAACCTTGAAAACTTTTTGATCTTATTTTTTCTTATTTTTGAATATTAAACTTTTCGCTTCATTTTGACACAAACATTTTGGTCTCCCAAGCTAATATTTTTTGTTCCAACTTCACAATTTTGTTTGAAAGATAAAAAATTAAAAATTTCAACAATAAAAATAAAAAACAAATAAGCTTGAGAGAACAAGGCAAACTGAGTGGGTTTTGTGTTCCTTAATTGCCCTAAAATCAATTAAAAATTGAGTGGTCGTTTTCTACCCTCCCTTGTTAGCTAAATCTAACAAAAAAAGGGTTAGTCCTGCAATATCAATTCGTTGTGAGAAACCGGAATTAGCACAGAGAGCGTGCGTTTGCCAGTTGACACACACACATTAGTCACTTTTGTGGAATCTCGTCTAAATGTGCTTCTAAGCTTCTTTTTAGCTACTCTTCTGAGTTGGATGTGAAACACCATGTACACAATACTGTTAAATATTCCTAAAATATTTATTCTTCTAAGTTATATTTAACGGATGTAACTAAATTGTTGCCCTGAAGTCTGAATTCTCGCCCTTTTTAATTTTTTCCTTCCTCTTTTTAATCAAAATCGGGTGAATTCGTTTGATTTGTGGCCTTCGATTAAAAAATCGGAGCAATTTACCCGATTTTGATACAAAAGAACAAAAGTACAGAAAAAACGATAGGTTTCACTTTTTTTTTTGAAATTCGAAAAAGGGGCCAGAATTCAGACTTTAGGGGCATCAATTCAATTTGATTCTTTTTCACCTGCAAGCAAAAGACCAATGCTGTAGTTGTAATTGTTGCTTATTCCTTCATAAAAAATGTCCAATAAGCCGGCAAATGTGCATGGAATAGTTAGAAAAAACACAGAAATCACCAATATTCCTGCATGAAGTAAAGTAGTTATTAATATTTTGGTGAATATAATCCTGATAGATTAATATTGGTATTTCGTTATGTCATAAGTTTGTTTTACTGTGAGTTTGCTTTGCCATTAGATGGATCATAGCAAGCAAGCAAAAAAGAAATTCGCCGGCTGAATGCTGAACTTGAAATTTCAAAATTATAACACGGGGGATCGAGGCAAAAACGTGCGAACATATGATACAACCTAGTGGCATAGGGGCGTTTGAGTTACTTTGTGCCCTTGTGTTTGAATTAGCGGCTTTTGAATTTTATTTAATTTTAGCGGTTTAATGCATGCTTTTAAATTTTTTTTAACTTAGGCTTAGGGTCGGGGTAGGTCAGCGCAGGTTAGCCGGGACTGAAAAATGTCTTACGAATTGCAAAATAAACAAAAGTTTAAAAAAGGCGCGAATTCAAAAAGGGCACAAACAACTATGCACCCAACCTAGTAGGTGCTCTGGGCTTTGATATAGGTCGCTTGTATGGGATCATCAGGGAGCGCGGTTATTACTTAAAAAATTGTTTTCTTTTCCTCGTGTGAATGGAAATAAAAGACAAAAAATATGAATAAATAAAAATAAAAATATATCTCTTTGTAGATAAAACACTAAAATTATTTATTTTACAAAATAGCCTACCCATAGCCAGTCGATTAGTTTGAGTAAGGTTTTCACACATAACAACAGTTTTATTAGTCTTATTAGCTTCATTTTCATCTTCTTGGCCATGATCTTAAATAATTTTGTTTTAAAGATTGTTGAATTAGTTATAAAAATTCCTTTTGCTTACTTCCGCATCTATCACGGCGGTAGTTGTGCACTTCATAGGTGGCAAAGCATGTTATGGCAAGCATAAACACATTTACTGCCTAAACATTTTAAAAATGAGATTTTAGAAATTGTAAAAAAATTCTCTTACCATATTGCTGAAACCCCAGTATTTTTTGAACTGAGGCGAAGCAAAGCATCCCATGGTTGCACAGCCTGGATTCTTTTCCTCATGTGAATTGAAGTAAAAGACAAAAAATATGTCAAGTGATGCTAGTAGCAATCCCAATGACACAGTTTGGTAGACGTAGGTCATTGGTCGCTTTTTACGGTAGTACAGCGCAAAACGCATAGCCTATAACACATATATTATTAAAGTTTAATAAAGAATTAAGCCGAATAGATACATAGTTAAAATTTTGCATCAAAGTTCTACTTGTACAATTTTTGAGTTTTCACGATATTTTTGTAAAACATTAAAAAATCAACATTAAATCATAATCAAAGTTTTTAAAACCGATGAAAATGCCATTTGAGGTATGATATTGCTGGAAAAATGGTTAGATATAACTAAAACACAATTTTGCCTCGATAATATTGACTGAAAAAATAGCAAAAAAATCTTGGCGAGTGGAATAATTGGAATAAAAAATGTTTTAAATAACAAAATTGGTATACCTGCACTCTGTCTAGAGCAATAGCCGTTGTTATTAGCGAATAAATTTTTAGTTGGAACATCAGAGGTATCTCGAATATTAGCACCAAAGTACCGCTGTAGGTCAGCTCCACAGGATTCCATTTAGCAAGGAAGTAGACAATCGATGGAAGATCTTAAAGATTTTATGTAAAGTTATATAAAAGATATATAGTATACCTAATACTGCAAACAGGAAATTCGTTAAAGACAAAGTTAGTAAAAGCCTCAGACTCAAGTTCCTCCTTATCCGCGAATCACTGAAAAAAAATTTCGTAAGAAAATTATAGATATTCGAAAATGTGACCTGTAAAACAAGTAAATAATAAGGCCATTTCCGGTTATTGAAATTACTTGTAATAGCAGTAAAAATACATCGACAGAAAGAAAATAATAGGCAGGCAAGAATTGAGAAGCGAACGTCATTTAGACTAAATGAAGTTTAATATTAATAATTTTTCAGACAAAAATTACACAAGTGTACAACAATACCGTATTTCATCTAATTAAACGGCATGGCGGTTTATTTTTCAACCCCTCGAAAATCTGAAAAATTTGGAGTCGATTTCAAGATTTTTGGGTGAAAATTGAAAATCGAAATGGGTAGAGCTCGTGGGAGTTAAGAAAATGCAGAAAAGAACTTTGCGAAATATTTACTCTGGTGTCGCATCTTCAGCTCAGATGCGAGCGAATCGTCGATTTGCTCTGAGATGGCACACACATATATATTTTTTTTATGGCCCAATGGGCTTCTTGACCTGTTTGTATGCCGAAAAACGGTTTTTTCACCCCAATTTTCCTAAATTTTATCACTAACTTTTCTAAGTCATTTATAATAATTTTTTTAAGGTTTTTTTCGTTTTTGCACACAAACATCAAAACATAAATCGACTTTTATAAAAACGGTGGTACTTATAAATGTAAATTGACAAAACAGATCTTACAGCTCAACCAAGTATTTTAATAACAGACGACCTTCCGTCAAATTTAAATGACCCATATAAAGTGATACCACTAAACTTTAGTGCTAACTTTTGTGTAAGGTGTGGTTTTTCTAGTCTATGACACGATGAAAAATTTAATGAGGAAACTAGATTTAAACAAGGAAATTTTTGTAATGTCATAAAAATGTCTTTTTAGGTGCTACAATTTAATTATAACAACAACATAAAACATTATTAAAGCACCAAAAAGTTTCTACACAACAACATAAAAATCTAGCATGAGACGATGTCTGTTAGAAAAGTGTAAATATAATTAAAATGATTTCTGACACTAATATATTGACTTAAATTAATAAGACAATGGTAAACTTGTGAGGCATACAGCCAATTTTTTAAACTAAAACAAAATTCGGCTCATAAATAAATGCAGGGTTATGATTTGTCCTCATTTTTTCAAAATAAGCCATTGTTATATTCGCCGAAAATGCATTCATTATACTAAATTATCTCCAGTGACTTGCTTTGCCAACGAAAAGTAAAATATAGTCAAGCTATCTTAAAAGCATTTTAAAAATCTCCCAGCAAATCCGTGAATTTTCCCGGAAAAATTAATCACTTATCCCAATTTTCAAAAGCTTTTGTTCTCAGTGTTTGTCGAATCATTTTTTTATTTTAACTAGGCTTAAAAATAAAATTCTTTGATAAAAGTTCATTATGTTCCAATTTACGCAAATCATATTGAGTCAGTTGGTACCTCATTAGAAACTAGAAAAGTAAGGTTACGCAATGGTATCGAAATTGAAAGTTTATAAAATAAACACTAAAAATAAAGGGTTTAAAAATTTGCCGAGAAAATTAATTAATTTGTTAGGAAAATTCACGGATTTTCCAAGACATTTCGCATGCGGCTGCAAGCCTATTAAAATTTTTTAGAGACGCCCATTCAAAAAAAACAAGACAGAATCTCAACCCTGACAAAAAGTGATCTAAAAGTAAAGCAAATATAATTTTAGGCCAAGAAAAATCTTCGAAATGATAATATAGACTATATAAGAGCCGTTTGAAATAAACTAATAACAATAACAATTACCTACATACATATTTAAATATGAAATTTTTAATTACTTTAAAAACTAAATTTAGCTTTTGTGAGAAAGTATAATAGAGTTCAACAAATTATGTCCACACGGAACAGTACTTTTATATTGTTTCTGAAAAAAATCCATGAGAATAAATGCAAAATTTAAGCATTTTCTAAGTCAAAAAAAAAGTTAATGTTTATGTCTGGTTTTTCTTTGTCGTTGCTGAATGCACTTTACCCGTGGTCAATAGCCTTCAGAGACTTATAAATTTGTGAGAAATGTGCAAAGATTTTGCAGTTATAAATATGTGAAGAGTTATTAAAAAGTTTTTCCAAAAGCTTAAATTATCGGAGAAAAAACTGTTGTGGGTAGAGACAGTGAAAAACTTAGCTGAGATGGAAAACTGAGTCTGGAGGTGGGGAGTTTTTTGGGTCAATTGCACTTCAGTAGTCCAATAGAATTTAACTAGTCCAATGAAAGTTTAGTAATCCAAAAATATTTCCGTAGTCCAAAAAAATTCGGTAGTCTAACATATGCAATTTTAGTGAAGACATAGCTTTAAGGTGAAAAAATTTATTTTCAAAGGCTGGAAATAATCTCAAAAGGGAATAAGGGCTGTATTGGGAGGGAAAGGGACAAATAAGGGCCACTTTTTTCGACTATTTTGTGTGTTTCACTGTGTTTTTCAACATGTTCAACAAAAAGAGACTCTATATGCTTTTTATGATCAAGAGTACTTCTCGGAGTCACGTCTAAGGTAAGTGACTGCGTGCATCTCTAACCCGTCTTGGACCCCTTTTTGTCCTTTCCCCTCCTAATACAACCCTATGTCCCTCTAAAATTAGTCAAAAATATAATCTGATAAAAATAAATTAGTTTTTTTTTGAGGATTGAAGGTGTTATACACTATTTACATCACAATATACGTTGTAAATTTTTGGACTTCTAAAATGCATTAGACTTCTCAATAGTGCTGGCCAATTCTCCGCTCTTGGCTCCAAAATTCTCCGCTTCGAGCCAAAAGCAAGAGTAAAAATTTTGAGATTAGGAGCCAAGAGTAGGAGCAGAAGTTTTGAGACTAAGAGCCAAGAGCAAGATGCGAATTTTTTAAACTTTAAAATTGTTAGAAAACAATGTCCACCGTATTTCATCTGATAAGGGACCCTGCTCTAATAAGCAGCACCCGCATCCACCGCAACAACATCCTCCAAACCACCTCCCCCCTCGACTTTGAGAGTCTGTATTTCGGAGCAGAATTTTTTTCGAACAGTTTTTTTTGCGTTTTCTCAGTTTCTGCGAGCTCTACCAATTCTGCTTTTTTGATTTTGGATTTTCACCCAAAAATTTCAAAATGACTGTAATAATCGCTCACCCCTCTCCCTCCCTAGATGGGCTTTGAAAAATAAGCTCCCCGGGGCGCTTATTAGAGAAAATACGGTATTTTAAAGTTAACAAATAACTCACACAATAACATATGCTAAACTTGGCTGCCCCCAAAGCTTGAGCCCAAGCTATAGAACGATAAAATATATGTTGTCCAAAGAAGTAGTTTTAAGCAATTTTTAAAATCCCGTCCCGATAACCCTTAATACTAAAATATTCTCAAAATTTTTACATTAGTCTATTTTAAGAAAAAATATCATTGTTTATTAAGAAAAATGTTGTAGCCCTGAGAAATTTAATTTTACTGACCATTTACTTTTTTTGCACGATCACTAGAAATAAAATAAAAATATTTCAAACAATGAATTTTAATGAGAATAATAATTTTATTTGCTTAAATAAAGACTGTAGTTTATAGTGCAAAATTTGTATTTTAAATTTAAGTCTTTGACAAATATTTTAGTCACTTCCTGGTCCAGATTCTGTTTTAACAGTTTTTTTCACCAAACTTTTCTTGTATTTCGGATTTGATTGGTTTAGAAAATTCTTTTGCTAATTGCCAGAACTTTTTTTTTGCTCTCTCCCGTCACCTTCCATACCATAAAGATCATCTACTTTGTCTCGAATCTAAAGTTTTTAATTTAGATCTTAAGGAAACAATCTCTTTTAAAACTGACCTTTATAGGCAATAGTCTCAGAAACGGTTTTAGTGCACAGAAGTCTGGAGGTGCAGGCAAACGGTTATTCTCTTGCGATGCTAATTCACTTAAAATGTCATCGATTTTGTCATACTTTTCCTGACTTGTCAGATTAGGGTTTTGATGAGCACCAACTAATTCAGCATAAAGTGGTGCAGGCAAAGCTTTTTTGTAACCTTCTGGAGGCTGATATATTGTTACCATACTTACCCCAAAGAGCATTATCAGAAAAGTGCAAGTTTTTAAATTTCAGATAGAGTGGACGCTCGTTATAAGGACAGCAAAAATGTGGCCAAAAGCTGTCCTTACATAGAGCGTCAAATTCTCGCTCATAATATACGAAAATGATCGCTAGAAATCTGGCTTTCGATTTATAGTTTAATTACCACTTGTTTGTTAGGGAATGGATTTTCGAAACGTTGCTGAATGTCAGAGTGGCATAATTTCGTGTTAAGATAATATTTCGTAAAATGCTCGAGTAGAAAAGAAAGCGAAATTAATCTCGGTTATTTTGACACTGAATGCAGCAATATTTTATTATAAAATTTTAAAGCTGTAACACTATTTGGCATAAACTATTTTCTTGCTAGTCAAACTTTTAATTAAGCATGGTTGATTTCCTTAAAAAACTGTTCTTTACTGTCCGATATCACCATCAAATTCAAATTTGATTCGACACAAGAAACGTCAATCCGTTATTTCAATCTATTGACAGTGGCATTGGAATTTTAAGAGCAGCTTTTTAAGAAAACCAACCAACTAACGGTGAATTGTATCTTTTTTCCATGAGCATTTTACTAGATATTATCTCAACACAAGTTTATGTCACATGGACCTTGTGCAATTTGTTACCACACCCTTTTCATCTATTTTGTCAAACATTGAAGCGAAAACGACTGGCGCGATCGTTCTATCCGTATAGTATGTAAAGCGCAACAGGGTTAGACGAGTTAAACAAGCCATTTTCGTATAATTTTGCTTATTATAAAGTTTAAAATTAAAGTCGGCTCACAAAAGCTGACAAATAAAATAGTAAACAAAGGAGGATTTTCGCGAGATACGGGAAACTTTTGAAATATTTCTGTTGAAATATTTTTTTCTGGGAATGTAGTCACCTGCAGTATCACCGATCCACAGGACACTTTGTCCGAAATTTCAGAAAACACGATAACTTTTTTGTACACCCTGTGTTACAAAGCTGTTCTTCTAGTTTTTCTTGAATTTCAAAACAACAAATTGGCTAATCAGTTTAATTAGTTACTTCACTTCTAGTATGACTTAGTATTTTTTAAAAGTAAAGTTGTCTACTAATGGTGGAAAGGTGACGTTTTCTACAGAAAAGTCTGATGGCAACAGATTAGAGTCTCCTGATTCTGGTATCGCATTTACGATCAGCATTACAGAAAAAAGGATTTGAAATTTACCAACTATAAATAGCATTTTCTTAAGTAGTTTTTATTCGATTTAAGCTAAGGTGTCAAATTGTAAAGCTTTTATTTATTATTTTCGAAGCAGAACTGAAAGATGAAAAAAGTTTCAGCTGAGCAAACTTTATAACCTCAATTTTGCAAGATATAATAATGACAAAGATGAAAACAAAAAATCTTTGTTAGAAAAATAAATAACCTTATTTTTGGGTAAATTAAAAAATATAGAATTAAAGCCTCAATCAAAGCCTCAGTCATTAAACCGGAATTAAAGCAACAAAGCCTCTTTTAAAGCAGTCCTTTAAAGTTCCAAACATAAAGAAATTTGAAATTTATATTTAAAAATAAGATTAGCCCTTTATTTAATTGTCTCTTAAGTCAAGATACGTGTGACTTATAATAGCTTTTTATATAAAATCTTCGTAAAAGCCAAGTAAAATCTTTTTGTACCAATTAATGCACTTCTTTAAAGGACCATAGTTTTTGCGCGCAGCGGTTGTCCCCCACCAATTCAAATATTTAAATTTTAAATTTTGAGTTTTTTCAAACAAGTAGCCGATATCCAAAAAGAACCCTCTAATAAATTTAGAGGAAAAGAAAAAAATTCGAAAAATCATTGTTCTTTAACGGGACATGCCCACGCTATTACAGGTGATGCCCACCAATTAAAATTTTTTTCCTAATCATTGAACTTCTGTACGGATTTTTCAACTTGGTTTCCAACAAAACAAGGCCTATAATTCAATTTTAGGTATGGTTTTGTTAGAAACCAAGTTGAAAGAAGTTCAATGATTAGGAAAAATATTTGAATTGGCGGGGGACAACCGCTGCTCGCAAAAACCATTGTCCTTTAAGCCTTAAATTATTAAATGTAAATCATTACAGTTTAGGTCGCAGCTTTACAACAATCTATAAGAATTATATGTGACCACTTTTGACGACATGAGCACGATTTTTCACTAGATTTAATTAAAGTTTTTATGCTAGTTACCCAGTCAGTCTTGACTGAAAGATTTAAGCTTTTTTCGAATGAAATCAGTTAGTTTCTAAAGTTTTTCTTGAAAGCCGAAAAAAATTCTTAATAAAGTTGAAACGTGAAGATGTTTTTAGAAACTTTACAAAGTCTGTTTTCTGAATTCTATGAAATTCTTTGCAAAAAAAATTAAGCTCAGATTTTATTTCCAACGAGAATCCAGTTTACAAAACTATAAAAACAGAAAAAATTGTAACTAGGAAAGATCCCGATAGATAAACAAGAAAAAAAACAGTCATGGTCTCATTTCGCTTCTTTTTTCACTTTTACAACTTATGCAGCTGGAGCAGGTGCAGCAGGAGGTGCAGCAGGAGGTGCAACAGCAGATGCAGCAGCAGCAGGTGGAGGAGTAGCAGGGACAGCAGCTTTGGCGACAGCTCCCACAGGTGGGCTGATTGCAGTCAAGGATTTAATGAAAGCTTCAAGACTGCTGATGTCAAGAGTGGGGATGACGGGAATCACTTTTTTGGCGTCATCCACGGTAACTGAGGGCAAAAGTGCGGTGACTGCAGGTGGTAGTACGGCTAAAACGTAGAATTCACTTACCAAAAAATAATTTCTAATGGAAAAATCAATTTCTAATGTTGCTTTTAACCACAACCCTCTAAATCTAAATATTTACGATCCGAATATTTGCAAAGAATTCTCTTTTCGCCTCATACCCATAAACGCTACCCCGGTCACAACCCGCATTTTCGTTGTTTTTTCATATCATTTTTGTGCGGGATTTTTTTCGGACTGTACAACTGACGTCGGCTTCATAAATCTGCAATGAGTAAATGAAAAATATGAATTTCAGCTACAAAACGATAAATCATGGAAAAATCTTTTTGTATTTTTATATTTTTTTGCTAGTTGCCGGTCACTAGTTACAAAAACTAAGTTCAAATTAAATGTTTTGGGTTTAAGCAACGTTTTTTAGTTTAAAAAACCTGAGAATTCTCTAAGTTTTGGCAAAACAGATTAGTCTTCTACAGTTTATAAGCAACTATCAAAAAATTTGTTTATAATATATGGTTATCGAGTGTACACTAAGGAAATTTATATACTTTTTAATTTACCACTTTTCGTACTAAATAGTATTTTGAATAAGGCAAATAAGCATACCCATCAGAGCCTTCACTATAGGAAGGGCAGTGATTGGAGGAGACAGCGTTGGTGGGGGCGTTGTTGGAGGTGGAGCAGTGGTGGTAGTAGGTGGAGGTACTTGAGCATTAGTGTAAACAGCCAAAACTCCGAGCACAAGCACACATAAGACAGAAAATCCACGGGACATTTTTCAAAATATAGAGCTGAATGTGTAGATATGTCAATGCAATGATATTTTTGCTTTGCGTCTTTCAGATTTATATACACAGCTAGGTTTTCCACCTTCGCAGCACAAGCGACCCTAGTAGTCAAGTGATCTGAAAAAAGCAGCGATATTGATTATTCAAGCCGATGGATATGCATGTGCCTCTGCTAGGTGCCCACATCTGTACTGACAGGCACTGACATGAAACGTGGAAGCGTGCGGACAAAAGCAATGGGACATGCTTGCTCTCAGATGCATCTAGAATGGACTAGGATACCTTGCGCGCGTGGCTTCTTATATTTTCAATGTTGCGCATCACAAGACAGGCAAAGAATAATTTTCTGAAGAAGAGAAGCAAACAATCAATATATTTGCTGATTTTCCGAAAACTGACAGGTGCTGGTTTTTGATGATTAATAAGCAAAGTGAACCTTGAGAAAAACCTTGAGCTCTCTTTCCGCACCTGGCAGCTTCTCGTCCTTGATTTTTGCTTCGAATGTGATCTCAACCTCTTTCCACACCTGGTCGCTTCAGGGCTACGAATTGTGGAGGGGATCTTTGTGGGCGATAGTTAGACGCGATTATATTTTTTATCGTTTCTAGGATAAAAACTGCATTAAAAACAAATCTAAGCTATACAACTACCCACAATTTTAAAAAGGTCGATTTTGGCGCAAATTTGGAATTTCAAATAGCCGAAAATATCAATTTTTGACAATTTGAATAAACTTTGCATTTTCATCGTTTGTAGGACGCAAAACTACATACGAAACAACCCTCACCTATACAACTACATTAATTTTCAAAAGGTCGATTTTTGCGCGAATTTGAAATTTCAAATAGCCGAAAAATAATTAATTTTTTGAAAAAAATTAATTTCTTCTTTTCTTATCGTTTTTATGATGTAAAACTGCTATAAAAACCACTCTGAGCAACACTATTAAACACTAGAGATGGCATATGGCCTATTTCAGGACGGGACAAAATCTACGTTGCAAACTTGCTCTTTGCAAACTTGGCCAAGATGGGGAAGTTCTCATTTACAAGACGGGGAACATGCTACGCTTTAACTGGAAATAAACAATAAAAATGGACAATTCTTACCTTCCAGAACTCTAACGGGTTGGACGACGAGGAAATTCTCTTCATCTTCAAGTATATCATGATCTCTGCCTCTGTGCCGCTGATCTTGGAGGCTTGTACATGTGGAAGTTCATCATCTTCATCATCAAAAAAGAACTTCTCTTTCCTTTTTTTCTTCAACGCCGGGGAGGAGAGATCTTGTTCAAGGTCGAGTTCCACTTCAAGATCATGTTCGCCAACTTTCTCGAGTAGCCACTGGTTGAACAAGAAATTGTTCGCCGAATGGTAGTCTTTGAATCGAGGGTCCAGGAAAGTGGCAATGACGTGAACCCTCAAAATTATATCAGCATAATTAGTGGGATGACAGGCCACAAACAGCAAAATGTCCTCCAGGTCGAATTTCTTCATCAACATCTTCGTGAACTTCTCCGTCATGGTCTTGAACTTCATGTGAGGCATCGACTGCATGAACGCCTTCAATTTGCAGCAGACGAGGAGGATCATAGACGTGGTGGAGTCGTCTCTGCAGAGTTGGTCCGATGCATCCTTGGCCATCACAAGCATCTTCACCAGCAAGTCCACCGTTTCCCATTCCGTCTCTTCCAACTCCAGCTTGCGATGATTGTGGCGGGTCAGATAGATCTCGATTGCCTTCCTCTGCTCGATCAAGCGCTCGCACATGTCATAGGTTGAATTCCAGCGGGTGGGAACATCCTTAAAATGAAAGTCTCCTCATGTCATCGTGTATACGTATGATTGAAAATCATACCTGTTTCAGCTGATAATGTGGAAGACCTTCTCGCTTTTGTTCCTCTTCTAGACGATTGCAGGCCAAGTTCGAGTAGCTGAAGTGACGACCAATCTCTTGCACTTCTCCATCAGGATTTGGACCGAACTTCTTCTTCAGTCCCCAGAAGGCAGTCTTGTCGTTGATCTAGATCAGGTCCTTGAACGTCTTCTCTTCCACGATCGAGAAAGGCAGACAATTCTTCGAGACAAAGTTCAGGATCTTCTTGTCCAGCATAGAAACCAACTCTAAATGACGATTGTATCAATTGAGTGATATAATTTACACAGCATAGAAAATAACTTACCTGACTTTTCCGTCTTCATCAAGAACTGCTCCATCGACTGTGTGTGCGCCCCCGCTTCCAATTTCTTGAATACCTTTAGCTCCTCCGGGTGAATATCGATGTGCTTTCTGATCATCTTCGTGCTCCCGCCCTGCGTCTTGATGAGCACTGATGGATCGCCTCCTCTGCCGAAACTTTCTTGAACAACTTCAGCTTCCAAACCTTGCTTGACATCTTTTTGGAAAATTCTTGATAAAAAATGCATAAAGACTCTTGATCGAAAACTGCATTAAGACTCTCAATCTTCTGAAGGGAGAATAGGTAGAATAGGAGAGTGAAAGAGGAGTGAGAAATGAAGCAGGATAGAGAAAATTTGGCGTTGTGTTTTTGGCGGCTCTTTGGACAATGTATTTTTGAACCGGGACAAGTTTTAAAAAGCCGGGACGTGAAAATAAATCCGGGAAGCGGAGAATTTGTCCGGGACGGAACGTCGGGACGGGACAGACTGAAATTTTTTTCCGTGACGGAATCCGGGACGGGATATACGATGAAAAACCCTTCGGGACGGGACGGGATTCCCGTCCCGAGGCCATCTCTATTAAACACACGTTTTAAAAAATCGATTTTGGCGGGAATTTAAAATTTGAAATAAAATAAGTTTTAGTAGGTATAATTGTACTTTTTGTCTTGTTAAGCAGAATGCTTGACATGAATTTGAACACAATAGCACATGTTTCTCATCAACATGAAAAAAACTTGGAATTCCGCGTGAGACCAAGCAATATATTATTTCAAACTGGCCAAAATTGACCGCAATTCTTGTGTTAGTACCAAAAACCCACCTGTACTCGATTTTCACGCGATCTTGATTTGCCAAATTTTACACCGTTAAAACCCCCGCGCCCCCGACTGTGGCGCAGGGGGCTTGGTGGCTTGGGGTTGGGATGCGCACTACCTTAGACACAAATCGCTTGAAAGTGACTCTAGATGCATTAAAAAGCATGTATATCAGAGTATTTTTTTGCAGTAGGCTCCAGAAAGTAAAAACCTGTTCAAAATCTATCATTTTTACCTTTATTTAACTTCAAAAAAGGTAAAATTTGGTCAAAATTACTCTTAAAGGACCATTTATACCTGAAGGGTGGTAGGCAAATTTTTCGACAAAATCTACTTTTTTTAATCAGAAACTGTTCAGAAATGCTTTTTTTTATCGTGTTGAGCAGAAAAAATGAGTTCGGAAAGTGATTTTGGATCGCTTTTCAAAAATTCCGAGTATAGGGGGACTATAATTTTATTTTTCATATTCTTTTTATTTGCTATGACCCACAAAAAGTAGTTTAAAATTGTGTTTCAGACTCGGAATACACAAGCTTAGCATATTTAAATAAATGTTAAAATAAATAAATGTTAAATGTTTAAAGATTTTCCTTGTTTTCTAAAAACTTCTTAAATTGACAAGAAATATCTAGAATTTTAAAGAAAACGCTAATCTGTTTCTTACCCTTCCTTCCTTTCCCACTTTTTCCAGAATGTTGTTTTTTTTTCTAGTCTCTCTTTTCCAAATGCTATTTATAGCAGCGGAATAAGCATGGAGGCAATTTAAAACAAACTCAACTTGTAGTACAGTCTTTTCTAGATTCTATTTTAACCTAAGATGTCTCTGATCTCATTTGAAGACTTGTTTGTACCTGGCCGTCGCCAACCTGTCTACTACCACTACACCCCTGACTTGATCACCTTGCTTCTCAATGACTCTTTTGGCCAGAGGCATCAGCTAGAGCGTCAGTTGGGACAAGCTATTCAGGAAGATGGTAACAACTACAATTTTAAGTGCAGTGTGGCCGGCTACCGTCCCGAGGAGTTGAGTGTAGATGTGCAGGGCGAGGAGCTAGTGATCCGGGGCAAACATCAGCAAAAATACAAAGACCAGTCTATCCAGCGCACTTTTGAGCGTCGTCTGACCCTGCCACCCAGTCTGGATAAGCAGTCCATCAAGTGCCATCTGGACGAGCAAGGCCGTCTGCAGGTGCAGGCAGTCAAGAAGGGGGTAGAAAAGCAGCAGGCCAAGGTCAACATTCCTATTGGCTTCAAGTGTTCTTCTGACCAGCAACAGAAGATGATGGATGGCACTGATAAAGAAGACAAAAAAGCCAGCAAGCAATAAATGATCTCAGTTTCTAAATAAATTACATGATTTACTGTTATTTTTTATATTATGTTGGTTTAAGTTTTCATTTTTAATAAATATTGTTATTGATAAAATGTCGTTTGAGTTGTGCACTTATTTAGTACGTGTTGAACAACACAAAATATTTGCTTTTTCATTGACTTCGATCAAAAACGCAAAAAATAGTTAAAAGGTGATGTCGAAAGTCCATGTTCAATCGATTTGGCTTATTTGGCCTCCGCTACTTTAATTGTGCGTTTCTCAGTGCTGGCTTATCCCAAGAAAACGATTGACACGTTATTTTGTAGATACCATACTTTCTCTGAGAAAACCACCCCTCCTATTAGAGCCACCCTCGTTTTTTGACTAGGATTCAGAGTTAAAACCATTTTCGATTTACAATTTAAAGATTTTCGGGCATTCAAAAAATAAAGCCACCGGTGACTCTATTAGAGGAAATACGGTGAATGAAAGAGCTTTCAAGTAATGCATTAAATATTCTTTTTCCAGATAAATTTTATGAATAAAGCTTTAATATAATTGGACGCTACTAATTCGCAGAGTTTCGGTGCGTAAGGAGCTGTGAAAGGAATTTCTAGTTCTTTTGAATGTTAAATTTCCAAAAATCGTTTCGTTCGCGAAAAAAGATTTTAACGTAAGATTCAGCATTAAAAATGCTACAATTTGGTATAACATGACCCTTGGTTTATGCTCCTTGCAAGTGGTTGCAAAATAATCCGAATATATGCAGAATTAATCAAAGTTTTATTACACACTACAAATTTATTCTGTACAAAAACAAAAAACTATCCTAAACCATTAAGGCCTCCATTTATAGCACCTAGGCCACCGACGCCTAGACCACCCAAGTTACCGACACCTATGTTACCTAAACCTCCTAGAGTAGAGCGGCACACACCACAAGTTCTAGCGCAGTTTCTAAAAACTATTATTTCACTTAATCAATAATACCCTAACAACTTGCCTGACCATGCAGGCGGTATATGCGTCAAGGTAGCAATACACAATAAATCTTAACAAAAATATTTCATTTTTTAACCACAAAAGGTATTAAGACCAAAAAAACTTGCCTATTACAATTTAAAGCTCTGTCAATGCAAACATTTATTCGAGTATTTATTAGTGGAATATTATTTCCGACACCAACTCCAATTCCTATTCCATTATTATTGTTTCCAAATACATTTGAGTAGAATGTAGGCACAAGAAGTCTTTGAATGAGTGGACGCTGGTCTCTACCTTTTATTCAATTTTTAATTTTAAATAGTAATTACTAACAAAGAAAACTTTCTAGCTGTACGTATAGATTTGAAATTATGACAGTGCTATTTTGTAGAACATAATCGATTAACTATATGGAATTTCAACATTTTTGCGAACATACAATCCATCGAATTATATCAAAATAGTCTAAATTGCCTTCGTTCCGCCTGCGGATTTAAAAAAAACATATTTTTCTACAGTCTTATTCGATACAGCGACACCTCCAAAAGTTCGAACCCCAGCTCAGCCCGATTCTTTTTTGAATATATGGCTTAAAAACAATTCGGACCCAGCAAGGGATCAAACTTTTAAGGTAACAATTTAAGTGTAAAAATATGTTTTTGAAAATTCATGGGGGACCAAGGTCATTTTCGGCTCGATGTTTCTCGAGTCTCTAGATTGGATTTTTCTGTCTGTTTAAAATTTCATATGTTGAATGCTCAAAAAGATAGCATTTTCAGAATTACAGTTCGATCGGTTTGCTTGTGATACTTACAGCAAGATCCTCTAATGCAATGAAATGGAGGTATTGTCAACGGACAAGCACCATTAAGTCCAGCACCACCAGACAGACCACAAACTAAATTGATTAAACAATCAAACTACATTTTAAGTAACCTTCTTTAAAGTTTTCTTAAAATTTTTTATAAAAAGATAGTGTTTTGTTACTTTTTTGATAGCCTGAATTAAAAAAAAGTATAAGCCAGTAGCGTCGAATTTAGCTCACACGTGCGTGAGTAGTAGTCCTCATCCAAGAAAAAACCCAAAATCAAAATTTTTCTAAAAATTCGATGGTATTTTTCATATTTTTTGTGTGGCCGAGCACGGTACCATAATTTTGAGAGCAAGAGTAGAGGTAGGGAAAGAAAGGCTTGTCGTCCGCCTGCAAATCGAATGTCTTTTTAAATTGTCCAAGTGGTATAGGTATCAAATTATAAGAACGCCAACTCGTGAATTCACTTGGAAACATGGTACGAAGTTTGAAAAAATAAAGTTTTTTATAGTCGGATTTCAAAGTCACTGCCAAGATAATTTCAATAACGCGGTGCGATTTGATCATTGTAAACTTGCCACATTTTATATTGAACTAAACTCTGAGCGCTATCCATTTCAATCTACAAGCTGTAATTTCGGAAAGTACAATTCGGGTTTACAGTACGATTTTGCAAAAGATTTCAAAAATAGCTATTTTTCATCCTCGAAAGATTGTAATTTTATCGACGAAGACCTTTTTGTATCCATTATTTGTAGTGGATGTCTTGAAACAAAACGAAAAAATTAAAAGTTTACGACCCGATATAACGATAAAGGCCAAGTTTTCAAAAAATATTCCGGCCGATACACGATGCTATTGCTTAATTTTAAGCGAAAACATCGTGCAAATAAATAGTGACGGACTTAGAGTTAGATTTGATCATGAAGTAAGATTTAGAGTTAGCGTAAAAAAATAAATTAATAGTACAAAATTTTGACAAAAAGTGAGATTTGATCATTTTTGATGGTTATATTTTAAACATGCCATTTCGTCCGGTTTGATGCTTATGTTCAAAAAATTGAAAAAAATCTTTCTTTTTAAGTAAAATTTCGAAAATAGAAGCTAAAAGTTGAAAATTTGATTAAATTTGAAAATGGGTGTTGGGGTGTCCTGACTTTTTTCGAAAATTTTGATCAAAAATTTGGTGTATTCTTGAATTTTTGTTGACAGTTTTTCAAAATTGACACCCTTTATCGCATAAATGGTTCAAAAAACGAGCACATTTTATGACGGAAAATAGAGTTAATTTGTGTTCTGTGAATTTGTGAAATGGGTGGTATCGAATTTTGGTATAATTTCGATTTTTTCGCCACAACATTTTCAAATTTGCCGCTTTTTATTTAAAAAGGCCTTAAAAACGAAGGGTTTTGTGTTGGGATATGGGTGGAATGGGTGTCCTGAAAATGGACTTTCTATACTACTACGACGTATCATTTGTTGCAACATCTTTGCAAAATATAGCGCTTAAACGTGAAAATATGAAGAAAGACGAAAAAATAATTTGATTCATACTTTTACCTTTTTGTGCTGACACTGCAGCCTGTGCAGATATTGCAACAAATGATACATTGTTAGAAAAAAGAGGTGCAGCGCTATCTGCAGCGCTATAAAAATTATTAAGATACTTGCCTGTTTGACTAAAAAGAAAAGCAAGGCTCTTTTCAGCCAAAAACAAGGTGGGGAGATTGTTCGGCTGCAAAATTTTAAAAAGGCCTTTTCTGTATTTCTGACACCAGATTCGTGTTCAGTATAGTCGCTTTGCTTATAAAAATACTGTTCAGTCCAGTGCTGTAACGGCACCGGTGCCGTTACAGCAACCATGTTGAACACGAATCTGGTGTCAGAAGTACATAAAAGTCTTTTTTAAAATTCCACCGCGGTTTTTTCACCGCTATTCTTTCTGCCGCCAAATCATCTCCCCACCAAAAACAAGGCACTTTTCAGCCAGAAGGAGGCACATTTAATACTTGTCCATTGGTGAATAGCCGTACAGTCGAGTCTTAATAATCGGACACTTGGATAACCTGACATCTTTGTCCCGGTCCAATTCAATCAAATGACTATGAATAAGCCAGCAATTCAGGAAAAGTTACTGTTTAGCGTAGCGAAAATTGTCAAAATATTCATCAGAAAAAGTTTCAGTCGTTTAGTTTAAAAAATTGTGTCAATGTACTCAAAACCTTGCAACCCCTGTAGAATAAACAAAGTTTCTACTTACGTCCTCCAAATACAAATCCATTAGGACAAATAGCGAGTTGTGCGCCAACACTTTTCCAATAATTAAACCAGAATACTAGCTTTAAAAAAAAGAATACAATGCTCTCTTTCATCAAAGAGATAAATGAACAGAAACTATTTAAGAAATTGTAGTAGGTCGTAAGCGAGCATAAAATAGCTTTTTTCAAATATTGATTTTAAAATAAGTAAAATGTCGACCCAAAATGTGCAAAAGTTGGCTAAGTCAGAAGTGCTTATTGATTTATGTTGGCTTTGGTTCTTAATAAAATAGTTTTTGTTTGGTTTTTGAGATCATCATATGAGTTACCTTTCACTTTTGTTTATTTTTCTATGATAATGACTCAGATAATAAATAATTAAACTTTTTTCGAAAAATGTGACAAATCTGCGACTTTTTAGTTTTTGCAAAAAAAAACAAGCACAAAGTTTTTAAACTTTTTTATATTTAAAATTTTTTTTACTTAAGCTTTGACTCTTGCAAATGCTCGTGCTAAATTATCAATTTTTGAAATGATGTGAAATAGGTTTTGTAGCTTTTGAACTGCGCTGCAACGTAGTGCTAAGATTTTATTGTTTAATAAAAGTTTTATGCACTAAAACGCTTCAAAAACCGCACTATATCGAGGGTTAACTGTATTAGAAAGTTAACAAAACTCTACTAGAGGGTGACTGTTTACCTTTGATAATACCTTTGTTGAATTAATTTCTTGTTTTCTCAATGAACACTCGGCAAAAAAATTTTCTGAATTTATTTATTAGCAAAAGTATTGCTAAGATTCACCGTTAAGGTAATTTAGGGTACGCATCTTAAATTCTTCAACCCCTTATACAGTCCACTCTCGATATAACGGACCCCCAAAAAGTTCGTTCTCGCCTAGGATCTAACACTTTTTAGCCCGCGTTTTTGAAGCCTTTTGCCAGTTGTCTTTGGCTGGTCTAGTCCAAAACATCGCAAAGATTCCTATTTTACCAATCGTTTCTTAAAAACGCAATAGCTTTGCCGAAAAGACCCGAACCTTTCGATATAACGGACACTTATTTTCAAAAAAGGTGTCCTTTGTATCGAGAGGCACGGGTGTTTTCAGCAAAGCTATTGCGATTTTTAGAGACGATTGTGAAAATCGCAATCCTTGCGATGTTTTGGACTAGACCAGCCAAAGCCAACTGGCCAAAGACTTCGAAAATCGGGCAAAAAAGTGTCAAACCCTAGGCTGGAACGAATTTTTTAGGGTCCGTTATATCGAGAGTCGACTGTACCCGAATAGTGATAAATCCTAATTGTCCATATATGTCCAAAATTGTCCTATTTGTGCGGACAACTGTCTGGTTTTCTATTTTTGTTGACAAATGCCGACCCTAACGACAGTTGATTGAACAAAAACGGAAAAACGAAATATTTATGTTATTAAACCGACAGATATTTGAAAAAAAAAATGAAGAAATGAGATTCGCATTATATTAAGGTTTCTTTGATACTCGGAACTACGAGCGGCGGTGAATGCCTCGTTGTACTCAGAATTTCCCGTAGATCATTTTTCAATTATATATGTACGGGTGTCTGGACGAGTCAAGTGACCCGAAAACCGGTTTGAATGAACTACCATTTCAGAATTCTACCATTTCAACTACCATACCATTTCCCGAGAGGCAGACATCACTTTTCTGCAGACCACATCTATGACTGTGATATGTTAAGATGAATCTCTTCTTTCGAATGAGTGTCTGCTTGCAAAAACCTGGACAAACAGCGTCCAACTCGCAAAACCACCATTTTCTTGCCACACGAAATTTCACTTAAAGCTGCTCGAAAACATGTCATAGCTGCGTATAACTACTTGATGCTTGGTCAAAACTTGTAGAAAAATTCAAGAGCTACAAGATATGCAAGAAATCAGCACAAAATTTAATAAAAGTCACTCATAAATTACAGGAGAAGAGGTAAAACCAGCTGTTTTCCTGGTATTAAAATTTTAAGTATGCCTGGTTTGGCATATTCCTGGCCGACTTTGTTAAGAAAATTGAGAGTGCAATATACAGTCGACTCCTTCTATAATCCACCGCTGGGACCGGACAAAACCGGATTTTTAAAGTATTTGTCGCGCGATATTTCGATTTTTAGGGCATTTTGAAGAAATTTAGAAATTCTGATATTGATGATACTAATCCAACTTTTAATTCTGCATAAGTTTGTTTGACACCACAGCACCGGATTACTTCAAATTATTAGGTTGATCCAAAAGTTCTTGGGCACCTTGAAAAAAATTTATTTTCGATTTTTTATTCGCTTCTTTTTCGTCGTTTCATCTCATCTGTCTTTTTTTAGATGACAGACGATCATTTACGCCACATTCTGCTGTTTTTGTTTCATGAAGGGCACTCAGAACGAGAGGCTACTGGATGGGAAGTTCTGCCTCACCCGCCATATTCTCCTGATTTGGCTCCGTCCGACTTCCATTTATTTCGCTCGATGCAGCACTTTTTGGCTGGCAAAGAATACGCAACAGAAGAAGCAATTTTAACAGATCTGCAAGTTTATTTTGATTCGAAACCGATTAGATTCTTTGTTAAAGGTATTGGGAGATTGCCTGAAAGATGGCAAAATGTTGTTGATGTTGAGGGAGATTATTTTGTTGAATAAAGATTTTGGAGAGCTGTTTTGTTGATGTGACTTCGAGTGATATCTCCTCTGAATTAGATCTGCAAACATTGGAATGATAAACATCATGCTAAAATATTAACACGTTAATAAAAAATCGAAAATAAATTTTTTCAAGGTGCCCAAGAACTTTTGGATCAACCTAATACTATTACTTCAAAAAATTGCGCAGATTTAAAAAAAATTTTTAAAAATATCTGGAATTATTTTAGCAGTAACTGGAAATGAAGGATCAAATAAATCATTAAACGATCGAATTCATACACTTGAAGCTCTAGGGAATGGATTAGACACAGCTATAATGTGCTTGTCGTTACAAAGGTGTTTTTTGGAAGGCTAAACTGTACTAGACCTCTAGCACTCACTTGTGCTACGGCCCCAGCACTCTATTTAGCTTAGGGGAGCAAGGCAATTTTTGTGTTACACATGACTCAAACCTTCAATTTGTTTTAAGTACAATTATCATTGATCAAATTAAATTTCCTGTTAATAGTCCGGTTGTAATTGACACAAAAGAAATGTTCATAAGAGGTCCGGTAAATGATATCAAAAGAATTATCGCAGAACTCAGCGCCGTGTTTTCAAACAAAATAAATGGAGCTAATTATTGTAGTATCTCTTGTGATACTTCAAATCTCCCAACTATCTCATTTACCATTGGTACTCAAAGTGTGCATTTAGATATGTTTTGCAGGTAAAATTTTCTCATGGTCATAAAGGTAGGGGAGCATTTCGATAATCGCAATTGAAAAAAAATTATGAGCAATTTCAAGAGAGCAGAAACACTCAACTTAAACTTCCAAAATGATGTTTTAAAGTGTTTTTAACTTTCCTAAATTTAATAATGTTTATTTATTTTTCTTATTAAAGAGATCACATGAATTTTCGTTAAAAATTGCCGAATGGGGTGAAGGAAAGCATATTTATTCTATAAATGTACAGAGTGGCGCCAATTTTTTGCGGATTTAAAAACGGCTGTAACTTTTTTAATTTTTCACGTTTTGGCAAGATCTTTTTTTTGTTCGATTTCCCAAGGTGGGACGTTTTGTTTGACACTACACGTAGGTGTGCTTGCAATACTTCTCATATTGGGGATGACAAGTGTAATTTTCCATCAGAAAGCTATGGTAGGTATGGTATGAAAGATAGGAAATTCAGTGCTAAGTTTAACTGCAATATTGCCATAGCTTCTTTTTTTTTAAGGTCATGCAATAAGGCGCCACATGCAGCTAATATCAATCGATTATTAGCGTTGACTTTAATATCTTGCATGCCCTACCTTTACCATACCCACCATAGTTTACTGATGCAGCAAAAAAGGGCTCTACTGCAGAATCGGTTGCAAAATAGTGCTTGGTCCCCCCTGTTGTTTTCAAAAATATTTTTTGAAAAATATTTGTTTTAAAAATATTTTTGAAAACAACAGGGGGGACCAAGCTGTTTTTCACAAAAAAATACAACAGGAGGGACCAAGCACTTTTTTGCAACCGATTCTGCAGTAGCGCCCAAAAAAGACTATTTGCTTAAAAAACATTTTTCATCCCCAAAATGATAACTTTTACATGCACAAGTAGTGGCAAACAAAACGTCATACCTTGGGAAATCGAACGAAAAAAAGATCTCGCCGAAATATGAAAAAATAAAAAAAGTTAAAGCCATTAAAAATTTGCGCCACCCTGTACTTGCTTACTTAAACACTATAGCCGTATGCAGAAAGTAAAAGTCGAGATCGACTTATATGTTTGCAAGTAAATTTTCTGTATCGACCATCAAAAACTTTGACTTTTACCGTCTATATGTAGCCGCGGTGTAAAACTTAATTTGTATCTTCTAACTAAATTTTGGAAATTAAAGTTTAGCGTTTTTGCACAAAACAATCTTTTAAAAAAAGTCAAATTGATGGATAGAGCTAACAAGAGAGAGTAGGAAAGTAACCACCCATTTTTTCAAAGATATTTTTCCAAATAATACCGGGTGCGAGAAAAGTTGGCGTTGGCTTAATTTGACATCCTGAACATCCCTTCCGCGAAGGCCGACAGCGTAAACAAGATATTTTTGAAAATATCTTAGAAATTGGCGGCGTAAGTGCTGTTCACATTTCAGGAATTTAACCAAAGGCAGTGCAAATTGGCTTTTACTTCTCTAAACAATGGTGGCCAGGAATATTCTTGGTGCTTGGGAACGGCTTATCTAACAGCAAATTGTATGGCTATAGATTTTGACCGAAAAACTATTGGATTTGCTAGTTCTAGGCAAGATGATTGAACGACTTAACGTGTTATTTTTTTATAAACTTCGTGGGTAAAAATGCTTATATCAGTGGTGATTTAACGGGTGCAATTTTTTTGGTATTTTTGTTGTAACATATTTACATATGTCTCGATAAACTTTTATGGTACTATTATTAGAACGTATTAAATTGTTCTAAAAACACTTTTTGAACAAGCATTTTTTGAAACGAATTTAAGAAGAAAAAATTTAGCCGCTTGCGAATTTTGACGTGTGAAACAGAACTTCATATCAGAAAAATCGGCTAAACAAGTACTCGCAAAGCATGTAGAATAATAATTGCAAACGCTGACCTAACCAAAAAATTTGAAAAAAATCGATGACCTGGTTTAAAATAATTACTATGTTATTTCGATACTTACTTGATATCCACATGTCTGCTTGTCGTTATAGATATTGCTATAAATATCTTAAAAATTAGAAACACTGTGTTTTATTAATATTAACAAAAAGCGGTCAAAAATACAACTTTCTAATTAGTTTTTCAATGGCAGTTCATTGCCAAATCGACTGTCTCCGAGAAGAAAAATTGTACTTCAGACCAGTTGACAAAAGCAAGTGGTGAATCTAAAGAAAAAACTTTAAAATCCAAAAATGTTTGATAATATACGGTAGTCCAAGAAATTGCTAGGATTTCAAGGGCTATAGCTTTTTTTAAAGGCAAATTTTGAGATTCTGTTTTTTTATTCGCTTTTTCTCGCCAACGATATTTGCTTTTCTTGAAAAAATTTTTTAAAAATTATTTTTTGCCTTGGTCTCCTTGTTGTTAGTATTATGGCTCAATGGATCAAAATAAACCATAGTTTGACAACATGGAGGACCAAAGCCAAAAAAATTAAAAATTTTCCAATTTTTTTTAAAAGGAAAACAAATTTTATCGGCGAGAAAAAGCGAATGAAAAAACAGAATCTCGAAATTCGCCTTTAAAAAAAGTTTTGGCCGTCTGAATTCCTAGGAATTTCTTGGACCACCCTGTATAATGAAAGCTTACTAAATCCTGCTTTTCTACTTGAAAAGTTTCCAAGTTAGGAAAAAGAGTTCCTAAAGACTGAGAAGTGACTTCCATACATCCTACTAGTTCAATACTAGTCAGTTTGGGAAGCAAAGGTCGAATTGCAGCTGGGTCTGAGATCACCACACCTTTTTGCTGCATTACTCGCAGGCTTTTTACCTAAAAAATTTTTTGAGAGTTGCTTTTTCAGTTGGCTACAAAGAGTTTCGCTAAATGTTTCAGCTTAATGTAACTTTTTACTTGGTCTTAAAAAAAGTTAAATAAATGAAAAATAAAAAGTTGGTAGAAAAGCGATTTTTAAAGACACTTAGAAATTTTTCGATAACCCTAATAAACCCACGTCTTTTTTCGTTAAAATTGTGTTTCCAATTATAAGAAAATTCACTTTTTTGGTGTTTTAAATTTTAGTTTTCCAACGTGGGTGATTTAGAGTTACCCTTTAAAAATACCAACTTCACATAATCGAAGCATGCGCACAGCTGGATATTTTGTAATGTTGAAACCAGCATAAGTTGTATAGGACAAGTGGTCAAAAGTAGCTCCCAAAGTGGCCAATTTTCTCATAGCAAAATCAGTCTTTATGTTTAACAGTTCGCTTTCCATCTCTCCATTTTCCACCAAATCAAAATTGATAAGAGAGCAGTGCTCTAAGTGAGTAGTGTTGCTAAAAGCTTGGATGGCCTCGCTTAAACCAAGCTTTCTGATCACTCTTAGGGTGGAAGAGTGAGCTTTGATCAAGTCGATAAGCATAGGAAAGTCTTGGCCTACATAGCGTCTTTTTATGCGGATCTCGACAAGCCTTACATTTGCTAAAATATTGCTAGTTGAGATTAAATTATTCAAAGTGTTTATACATACTTCCATCCAGAACTTTTTTCAGGACACCTTCAGCTATCTCAGTGTTAGGCACTTCTACATTCATCTTTAGACTAGTGATCAAGTTATTGTTTGAACATATGTATTCTATTAGCTCAAGAGCCTAAAAATACAGAAAGTCAGTATAAGTGATTATAGACTTTGTATAAGTCGTGAGTCATCTACAAGGTGTTTCAAGGTGTTTGAAATGGTCATAACTTTTTTCTGAGTCGCTTTTCAAACTTCTGTTTTTATAGATCAATTTTTCTTGCCGGCAATATTTTTTTGGTGCACAATGTAAAAAACACGATTTTTGCATGGTCCCCTATTGTTTCGGGCTCTGGTTAGTGAAAGGCCTCTAGATAGGCAAGACCAAAATCACAGGAATACCAAGAAAAAATTCTGTTCTTTAACATTATATAACAAAAAATATTGTCGGCGAGAAAAATTCATCTGTAAAAACAGAATTTAGAAAAAAGTTAAATAAAAAAGTTATAAATATTTAAAAAGGGCAGAATTTTTGAAACACCCTGCATATCAGTTTTTTTATCGAAAGAAACTAAAATTATAAAAAATTAAAAATTCCATTTTTGAATAAATGAAAGTAAAATTTTAAAAGGTTTTTAAAGAATTTAAAAGCAGTGAAAGAAAAAATCTTACTTGCTCAACAGTACTTATTTCTTTTTTCTGAACGAAAAAAACTGCATTTGTGTTGAAACATCTGTCCTGTGAAGCTTTGATTTCCACTCGCAATTCTACGTTTTGTTTAATTGTGTTGAGCATTTGAAGGGACTGCCAGCGAGCACTCTGAAATATATCTACGTCAGCTAAATTTTTTACAAATAAATGGAGATACATGCACCATCACACACTTACAAGTTTTCGAGGTGGTGGTGCCATAATGTGGAACTGAAGGTTTGTGTTAAATATAAAACAAACACTCTGCTTATAAGCAATAGTTTTTAGCTGGTGTTATTGTTTGTTTGTACCAGGAAATAGTTATCACAAAAGCTTTCCACATGTCCTGCAATGTTTGACAAGGGATTAAAGACGTTTACAAGTGCTGTTCTCTGTCAAAATATGTTATGTAAAAAGAAAAATAAAGTGATAAGGCATGTTAAACATGTTTTAGCTCTCATTGACGAGTTATCAAGTAAGAACATAGCTTTTTTGACTTAAAAATTACCTTCAGATTAGTTTTAAAATTTTCATAAAGAAAAATTTCACTATTTCTTATGCTAGGGCATTTAGACTAGAGATGATGACTTGACGGGACAATTCCGTCCCGTTAATTTTAGAGAATCGTCCCGTCCCGGAATCCCGCCCGAAAATTTTTTTGGCAGCTGTCCCGTCCCGGTGTCCCGTCCCGAAAAAAAATTATTTAAATTCCGTCTCGTCCCGTCCCGAAAAAATTCAATTTTTCAACAACTACCTTCAACTTGTAATTACAGTCAACCCTCGATATAACGGACTCTCGGTATAACGTCCCTCCACGGCCGGTCCCACTGCGGGCCGTTATATTGAGGGTTGACTGTACCATGAATCAGATCTTACAGGAAGCCCAACAAACGTGAATCAATCGGAAGAATGTCAAACGTCTGGAAATTGAAGCATGAATAAAGCATATAGGATTGAAATTCCCGATCGGAAATTTTTATGACCGTCCCGAAAATCTTCCCTGTCCCGGGGTCCCGTCCCGATATAAATTTTTGACCTGTCCCGTCCCGCATCCCGTCCCGAAATTTTTAAATTTGAATTCTGACCCGTCCCGTCCCGAAAAGGTCAAGCCATCATCTCTAATTTAGACCTTGAAAACTTTTTAAGATATTTGAAGACACAAAACTGGTATAAAATCTTAAAAGGCTGTAAAAGTGGACTACTTCATATGAACTTTTGTCCTCTCAATTTTTCCAAATTTATGCTTTTTGTACTCATTCGAAAGATCAGAAATTTCTGAGTAGTTTGTTTTTGCAGACCTGCAACTCTCACTTTAGATATTGAGATATGTCCCATTCCAAGTTCGACCAGTGTCGAATGTCTAAAATATGGTTATTATCATTCTTATGCGTACAGTTTTTAATTTTTATTATAGAACACGACATTAAACGGGCTTTTGATATCAATACAAGTTTCTGCAAAAAAAAATTTGTTGCAAAAATTTACAATTAACACAAAAATCAAAATTTTTAAAACAGAGAATAACTTATTTTTTATACTCAGAAAGTCACCCGGTACATACATTTAGCTAATATAGGGAGCTTTGGTCGATTAACACTTTTGTATTAGATGATATAAGCTAAATTTACTTTGGAGCACACTGTTATTTATTAAAAAAAGTTGTATTTACAGCAAAACAGATAAGCATGATGGTTAAAAGTTAACAAGTCGAATTACTGTATTTTCTCTAATATCCCCCTTTCACTCTAATCCCCACTCACTTTTTTGACTAAGATTTCAGAGTTAAAGCCGTTTTTGATTTACAATAACAATATTTTTCAGGGTGAAAAAAATATCCCAGGGAAATAATAGAGAAATACGGTACGTATACGAGTTTTGGCGCTACTGCAGAATCGGTTGCAAAAAAGTGCTTGGTCCCCCCTGTTGTTTTCAAAAATATTTTTTTGAAATTTAACACAAGAATACATATAACATAATTTAGACATAATTTTTTTTTAAAAAAACAACAGGGGGACCAAGCACTTTTTTGCAACCGATTCTGCAGTAGAGCCCGAGTTTTGATAAAATAAAGCTCCTTTGATGTGCTACAGCTACTGATGTCCTTTGCAAATTCAATAATGCATAATATGTTTTTATTATCATTTGCAGCCTTAAATAAAGAAGATACAGGGTGGCGCAACGTAAACTGGTGAATGAATTTTTGCCATAACTTTTTTATTTTCAAAGATTTTGACGAGATCTTTTTTAAAGAAAGCTGAATAGATGAGAAAGCGAATGATACCAAACATGCTTATTTTGTTGCTGAGATCGTTTTTAAAAATGTGTTTTATTAAAATGTTAATTTTTCCTTCTATTAGCCATGGTTTACACAGCTCAAGAGAAAGCCAAGTGCGTCGAGTGGTTCATAGAAGAAGGAAAAGCGTCGCAGCGTTCAGCGTTCGATACCAAAGGAGCTAGGAATTCATGCAAAGGTGCCAAAGCGAGACACAATTCTGATTGGTACACAAAGTTCAAAGGGCAAGGCAGCGTCGAAAGGAAAAAGAGGCCAAACATCAAGGTTGGTTTTTGATTTGCGTGATCTGCTTGCACGGTTTGTTTTCTTTGTTTCAGACAGTGAGAACGGAAGAGAAAACAGCAGAGGTCATTCTATGAACCACTCGACGCACTTGGCTTTCTCTTGAGCTGTGTAAACCATGGCCTAATAGAAGGAAAATTAACATTTTAATAAAACACATTTTTAAAAACGATCTCAGCAACAAAATAAGCATGTTTGGTATCATTCGCTTTCTCATCTATTCAGCTTTCTTTTAAAAAAAAGATCTCGTCAAAATCTTTGAAAATAAAAAAGTTATGGCAAAAATTCATTCACCAGTTTACGTTGCGCCACCCTGTATAATGATTTTTAATTTTTTTTGCTCTAGTGATCTGGAAACCCAAAAATTTAAATTTTTTTTTATTATAGCATTATGTTTTGGTAATAGTTTTTTTGGCACTCCCATCCTTTCTTACCAACCACACCTCCTTAATTTTCATAGCATTTTAAGCATACAATTTTAATTTTTTAATAAGATAAAGATGTATACAGGATTTGAAAAATTCTGAAAACATGATACTACACAAACACTTTTGTTCAACAAAAGATGTTCTTAAAAATTGAAGTAGAATGAGCTAGTACCGGGTGCGCTAAAAGTCCTTGAGGCTTTTTTAAGCGGCTGATTAGGCGTAAAACCACAAGGGGGACCAAGGCAGTTTGAAGTGAATTTTTAGTTTCCTTTCAGGACCAAGGTATGGTTAATGGTTCAAATCCTGATGGTAGCATGTATGATTTATTTGACTTTGCAAGTACCCTACGCAAGTCCTCGGCGCGAGCGCATGTGCCGCATCGTGCCATCCCCAAATTCTACTAGGTAGGTGTCTAGGTAGGGTAGGTAGGTAGACTGGTAGGGTAGGTAGGTGGCCAGGTAGGGGAGGTCGTAGGATAGACCACTAGGATGAAGCCCGAACCACGTATATAACCCCCAACCACCAATACAGTCCTGAACCACCAGGATGAAGCCCGAACCACCGAGATGAGGCTGGAACCACGTGGATAGCCCCAAACTACCATAATCTGGCACTGACTACCAGGATGTGGACCAGGATGATGACTGACTACCAGGATCAGGACACCCCCCAATCCCCAGGATCGGGCACGAACCACCGGGATGGGGCGGATACCCGAACCACAGAAATACTCCCGAAGCATCAGCCCGTGAATACTCCTGAACCAGCGGATACCCGAATACTCCTGAAGCATCAGCGTACCCGAACCATGAATACTCCTAAAGCACCAGCCAACCACAGAAATACTCCCGAAGCATCAGCGTGTACCCGAACCACATGAATACTCCTAAAGCACCAGCGGATACCCGAACCACAGAAATACTCCCGAAGCATCAGCGTGTACCCGAACCACATGAATACTCCTAAAGCACCAGCGGATACCCGAACCACAGAAATACTCCCGAAGCATCAGCGTGTACCCGAACCACATGAATACTCCTAAAGCACCAGCGGATACCCGAACCACAGAAATACTCCCGAAGCATCAGCGTGTACCCGAACCACATGGATACTCCTGAAGCATCGGAAAAATGGGTAAAATGGTATATTAAGAATAATTTTTTAATCAGATTTTACGCTTAAATAGGTAGGACACTTTGAAGAAACCACTCAGGTGGTGGCGCCCAGGAAAGAAAACCCACGTGTGGGTACTGAGACATTGCCACTCAGGTAGCGGTAACAAAGTGGTGATACCTAGGTTGTGCCCAGGTGGTTGTACTTAGGCAGTGATACTTAGGTGTGGTACTGAGATAAGCTTTTATGCCACCTTTAAGTCACGATGGTGTGTGGACATGCCGCGAATGCGGCTGGCGCTTTCCTAGTTACTGATATTATTTGTGTACACACAAGGCTGTTAGTTTTAACTTTATTTAATTTTTAGTAAAAAAAATGCCATGTAAAATTTTATTTTGGGTGCTTTTTTTCTTTTAAATTTTTTAAAAAAATTTTTTATTCAAAATAAAAAAGCTCATACACCGTTATAAAGAGGAGATTCAGGGCTACAAAATGGTGTATTAAAAATAATTTTTTAATCAGATTTTACGCCTAACCAATCGCTTAAAAACGCATCAAGGACTTTTGCTGCACTCGGTATTTAGCTCTAACATCTTAACTGAAATAACTTGGTGATAGAATGACAGAAAAAGCTATTAAAGGAGACATAATAATCGGGCTGAAAAAGTAAGGGGACAGCACGAGTCCGGACAAAAACTGAGGTGAATAAATAATTGGCGTAAGAAGGAATGGACTGAGCACTAGGGGTGAAGCAGCTGCTGGGTTCTAAAAATTTTGTAAAAATATATCAAAAGATTGAATTTAAAGTTACCAAAATGAATGGCGACAAGACAAGCGGTGATAGCACAAACTAAATTTTAAAGTATTTATTTTTGAAAATGTTAAAAATATATATAAAAGAGATTTTTGTAGTACAGTCGAAGCTCTCCATAGAATACTACTAAGGTACCAAACCGAGAGGTATCTTGTGGAGATAAGAGACATTTCCAAGTTTTTTTTCAAATGAAAAAAAAATCCGGAACGGCAAAAAGTGATTTTTCTGAAAAAAATTGCCTTGGTCCCCCTGTTGTTTTAAAACGTTTCTTATTGGCCATTCTTATTGTACCAAGGCAATTTTTTTTCCAAAAAATCACTTTTCGCCGTTCCGGGTTTTTCAGTTGAAAAAACCCGGAAATGTCCCTTTACCTTATATTCTTTATTAGAACTTATAGGCATCCATTTTTCAACCCCCTAAAAATGTTGAAATGGTCAATTGAAAATGGCCTTATTTCTGAAACCTTAGTCAAAACAAAGGGGGAATGGGCGTCTATTAGAGAGTGGGCTTCTAATAGAGAATATACGGTACCAAGTGAATTCATAAAACAATTATCTTGAAATACAAATTTCTTAGGTGCCCTTCTGCGAATAAGTAATCGAAAACACATTTTGTCATAGTTAGGTTACTTAGGTACCAACCAGCGTTTCCGAAAATAACACTTTGCATTTAACACTTAACACATACCTTTTCTCCATATATTTTGTTTTTTATCTCAGATGTTTTTACACCGTTTTGTAGCTGAGTTTTTTCTCTATTTATTGAGTGGTCAAACACACCAGTGAAAAATAATTTTTGAGAAGATCACACCAAGTGTTTGAAAAATAATCAAGTGTTAAGTATACACCAGGTTTATTTTAAACACTTGGTGTGATCTTCTCAAAAATTATTTTTCACTGGTGCGGTTGACCACTTAAACGATAGAGAAAAATCTTAGCTACAAAACGGTGTGAAAACATCTTAGATAAGAAAAAAAATACATGAAAAAAAGGTATGTGTTAAGTGTTAAATGCAAAGTGTTAAGTGTTATTTTCGGAAACACTGGTACCAACTCAGGTGGTAGTTTGGGAGAAGCTTAATGCCTTGGCCAAAAAAATAAATAATATCCATAGATCAAATTTTCGGTCGTTTTATAAGCCTAATGAAAAATTTATTTATTTTTAGTTATTTTTTTTAATTCAAGACTACTTCAGGGTGGCGAACGTTGTGGTTTAAATAATAGCTTGCTTGGCAAGCTCTTTTTTGTGTAAAAAACTTACTGGGGTGAAAACTTGCGGAGACAGAACAAACGGACTGAGAACCGCAGGCGAGAGAATAATAGGCACAAATATGCCTGGCGATAAAATTACAGGGTGAAGCACTACTGGAGACAAGATAAAAGGCACAAAAGCTAATGGAGTCAGAATCAGTGGAGATAACACTCTGGGCGACAGCACAATAGGCACAAATAATGAAGGTGATAAGACCAGAGGGCCGAGCACTGACGGAGATAGTATAACCTAAGTTTTTGTTCAAAATTATTACATATAAATAAATAAAAATGTTACCGGTGAAAGTAGAAGAGGTGAAAGTATAAACGCCTGACTGGTTGAGCTTGGCGAAAGAACGATACTGGTTAGAACAACCGGCGAAAGCACAACGTCTTTCATGCGAATTTTAAAAGATTTAAGCTGGGCCGTTTTGTGAATGTCTTTCTCAATCTGCTCGGGCATAGAGCTGCTGTTCAGGGATGTTAGGGAACGAAGTGCTTCAGAATTGTTGTACGGAGACTGTGGCCCGTAAAGCATATGAAGCTGAGTTGCATTCAATAGGGCATATCCTTTTTTGTCCATTTCTTTTATCTAAGAACAGTGCAATGAAATATTGAGGTACAGATTTTTATTCCAAAACTTTTTAACTATAAGTTTTGGCAACTTTGTGATTAATGTAAAAATGATTTAACAGGAAGCTCAACCATTGATATTGTATTTTTCATTTTCACTATTAGATTTTTTAGATAATCAACAACTTAAGAGCGATTTTCTGTATGGATCTCAACCCTTATTAGCTTGCCGATAGTGGATTTTGGGTATGTCGGATTATTGGATATATACCCTATTTATGATACGCTTAGCACGATAGTGCTGTTAGTTTGCCACTTTTGTGTTCCATTTTCGAGATACAGATCTAAGAAGTTACCATCTCAGGGACATACAAATTAGGTAAGTTGCCACAAACTTTTGAGCAGATTACCTATGTTTTTAATGAAGTCACACAGGTATTTTACACAATTTCAAAGCCCATAAACAAGGCTATCTAATAGTGTTAAGTTTTGTATATAAACATTATGAAATTAAGGTTTGCTGACCACTTCTTTGTCAACCTTTATTTTTTCAGAATTCAAAAATTTTGCATAAGAAGGCTTGTATCTAGAGATGGAGGCGGGACGGGACGGGACGGGACATTCCCGTCCCGACCGGTGGAGTTTCATGCGATTGTCCCGTCCCGGTATCCCGACCGAAAAATTTGACCCTTGTCCTGTCCCGGTGTCCCGTCCCGGGAAAATTTTTCGGTTTCCATATTTATTTGACCCTTGACTGACCCTCATTTATTTGAAAATTTGACCCTTGTCCCGTCCCGATTCCTGTCCCGGAACAGATTTGTAGGTTGTCCTGTCCCGGTGTCCCGTCCCGAAAAATTTTGCTAAAAATTTTGTCCCGTCCCGTCCCGGAATAGGCCATCCTCCATCTCTACTTGTATCCCAAAATTTAATTTTCCTGACCGTGCTTAATTTTATGCTATGTGAAAGCTCATAATCTGCTCTACATGATAAATCTAAAGGTTTTGGCATATGGAGTGGAAAACATCTGAGAAAACAAACATTTTATGTCAGGAATCAGCAAAACGAAAAAGTATTTTTAGCGTAAAACTTCGGCACTGCTTGGCAAAACCTTAATTCTGACACCGGAATCGTGCTCAGCATGGTCGATCTGCATGTAAAAGTGTTCTTGGGTTCAGAACTAGTCTTCGAATTTGAAATTCTGCTCAAGACAACAAGCATTAAACGATGAATGTTTCTATGAATCAAATGTTTGTTGTCTTGAGTGGAATTTGAAATTCGAAGACTAGTTCTGGAGTCCAGAATCTGAACCCAAGAAAAATTTTCATTTTGACAAATTTCACATTGGCAAATTTCGTTTTGACAAAATTCGTTTTTGACAAGTCTCCTTCGGCCTTTATATACAAAACTTAGCACTATTAGATAGCCTTGTTTATGGGCTTTCAAATTGTGTAAAATACCTGTGTGACTTTGTTAAAAACATAAGTAATCTGCTCAAAAGTTTGTGGTGACTTCCCAAATTTGGATGTCCGTGAGTTGGTAACTTACGAGGTCTGTATCGCGGAACACAAAAGTGTCAAAGTCGTGTTCAGCGTATCGGGAATAGGGTATATATGCAATAATCTAACATACCCAAAATTCCCTATCGGCATGCATAGGTACACTTTTACAAAAAATTACTTTTAAATTATAGTGTTCCAAAAACGCGATTGTCTATTGGCCGAATCTGGCGTTATGCCATATATGCGTCTTTCTAAAAAGCAACAGAACTGTGCTCGAAACCATTGTTTTGGTTTAACCGTTTGTCAAGTTTTCAAAGTGTCTTTTTCATATCCTATGTCTTTTTATCTGCCTTTGTATTAAGCAAACAAAAAATACTATCATACATTTCTTAGCAAATAACTTTTACCTGTTGCTTGCTCAAACTAGCAATCATTGCTTGATAAGTATCAATTTTTCTCCCCTCAAACTTTCCCAACATCTTTGTGACATTTTCTTTAGTGAAGTACATAGGAGTTCCATCTTTTGTGCGGATTTCTCTTTCATAACGTTTTGCAAACTTATCTTTTTTATCATAAGTCATGTCTTTCAGCTCCTTAATTAATTTAATAGTCTATTTAGCATTTGTTTTTTCAACAGATGTTTGTGACCTCTAGACATTGCAATAATCCCCTTTTCGGATGCACGCCTTATTTTCATGAAGTTATGGTGAAGTTTTTCATATTCTCAAGTTTTTTTTTAGAATTTCTTACACCTTTTAAATACTGATAATTTTCTGAACTTCTTGCGCCTTTTAGGTAGTTTTATTACAAAATCGTGGTTGGATATCGATTTAGGAGCTATGAATACGGAAAACTTGAATCGTTCACTTAAAAGTTCAATTCTAACGATGTCTAGAGGTGACACACCTCTTTCAGAAACCTCTTCAATTTTATCCGCTTCTTCAACGACTCCAGCTGCTTCCATAATTAAGTTTAACCATGCTTGTTGATCTTGGTTACCAAAACCTTTGACTAGGTTCGGTAAGCTAGTCAAATTTTCTAGTCCTCTGCCTTCATCGTGTAAGGAAAAAAGCGAAGGAGAAAGAACATCGATCTGAATTGCAAACATTTTTCGGAGGTTTAAAACAGTAATCTAAAAATTCATAGAAAATCAAATACTGATTTCAGCCTTGCAGTGCAACTCGTAGTGCTATCTTTAAAAATAGCAAAAATATTTAACAAAAATTACAGCGTTGCCATTATCTTCTTCTTCAGGAACAACGCTTAAAAATCGCGGCGATGCAATCTTCAAAAAAATTATACAGTTAATGTTCAAAAACTTTTAAATTTTCTACCTTCATGTTCTTGTCTGCAAAATTTGTGGTGTTTTTACCAGCCAGAGTCCATCCAATCTTTAATCCTTCTTTCATTAGACCCATAAGTTTTTGCATTGGCTCTTGTGCTCTCTGACTCCGTTTTTTGCTCAAAAACTTTTCCAGTTTTTTAGGATCTTCAAAAATGGTGTGAAGCTAAATTCATATTATTTATTTATTTTAGATTGTGTTCGACTTACATCCTCATCAAGCATGCCTCTACTTTTCATGCCTCTAAAAGCAAACTGCTCCATATTCTCTATGCTTTCCTCTTCCAATTTCTTTCGCATTTGTTTTCGTTTTAATGAACTGTCTTTAATTTTCATAACAGTCTCTTGCCATCTAGAATACTAGTTTTTATAATGGAAAAGTATGCTCATTATGTTTATGGATCACATTATATTTAATGTTAGTATATATTTATTCATACTGGAATGCCTGATTGTCCTAAGAGCACATTCTGGTGCAGAATTTAAAAAATTAACATGACAGTGAAAAAAAAATAGAAAAAGTCACCATTTGCGTGTCCGCTGCCCCCAAAAAGCAGTCAAGTCAAGATTTTTGTTTATGCAACTTCAAAGGGCTGATCTCATCAATTTTTATTATCGATTTTTTAATTATTAAATTTATATATTAAAAGAAAGCGCAGATCACAACCTTTTTAATAAGATATTATCGAGGTTCTAATAACAATTAAAAGGTAAAAATTTTAGTTCAAAGAAATAACTATGTCATTTTTTGAAAACGTTGTTGATACTTAAAAGTGCAAAAAAGTGTGATAAGGTCATGTTTTTAGTTATCAGTGTATACCATTTGACAAAGCGAGAGAAATAGCACTAGAAAAAGCTTCGAAATAGAGTAAAAACAGACTTTTGGAGTGTTTAGCAAGACTCTCAAACAAAAGTTCAAAAAAGTTGACGTAAAACTTTGATTTTGCCAATGAAACCTTGATTTTTGACACCGGTTTCATGTTCAGAATGGGCGATTTTCTTAAAAAACTGCCCTAGAACATAACAATTTACTGTGAAATTTCAAATTCCGCTCAAAACAACACTTATTCAAATCTCGAATTTTTTGAAGTTCAAATGTTTTTTTCACGAGAGTGAGCTGTCCCGAAAATGAATTGTTTGGCCATTCATTTGACTGACAAGCATAAGTTGCTTTTAAACATAAAAAAATATCTTACGGTTTGGTTTCAGTCTTATTCTTAGCGGCCAAAACAGCTTTCATTAACATATGTGCTACACTTCCTAGTGGAGTCATTCTCCCATCGTTTGGTGACTTCAGCTCGTAGTAGCTGCGACTATTTACTATGTGCCTCTTGCGGCGTTCTCCTCCGTGTTTATATTTGTCAAGTCTAAAACCACCGATCCGGCTGTGCTTCACTGCTCTACCCTTGCTACCCATAGACGTGTTTCTAGGAGCGTACAATCTCAAGCGACCGCTTGTAAGATATTTTGACTTCTACAAAAGCAAAACATTAAAATTCATTAGTTTTCAGATGTAAACATACCATTGGTTTATTTAAGTATTTCTTGCCAGTGATTTCATCTTTTAGGAGTTTGGACAAGCATCTCGCCTGTTGGGGGACAGATTTAGCATTATGAGAGCAGTCACCAAACTCCAAGGCCACGTGTTTAGCCTTGCTTTTAAGTCTGTAATATTTTTTTAATGTAAGTTATAAGAAGGGTGAAGTAAAGTTAATCTTAAAGCGTGGAAAGCGGAGAACAGCAAGGTTTTTTATCTTTATATTTTTACCGTATTTCTCCTAACACGCCAACATGTCGGGTTATTTTTCAATCGCCCGGAAATCTGAAAATTTTTTGGGTCGATCTTGGGTAAAAATCGAAAAAGCGGAATCGGTAGAGCTGGCGGGAGTTAAGAAAACGCAAAAAAACATTTACTCTGCCCTGAGATAAGACCCTCAAAGTAGGGGGTGTCGGGTTATTGGAGACTGTCGGCCTATCAGAAGAAATACGGTAAGCGTTCTATCTGATATTGTAAAAGTTTTCTGTCTAGTTTTTAAAAGTAGTGTAAGCCCCTCAATATCAGATTTAACGCTAATACAGTGAAAGCTGGGACTGTTTTTTCAAGGACTGTGAAAAATCCGATCAACATCCGAACAAATACCTATTGTTTGCCATGGCTGACATGAAGCTACCCATAGCTTGGTCAATCCAGTGTTGCACCATCATTAACCCATGTTCAGCCTGCATTGGAACATTCTGCACTTTTCCTCCATAAGTATTCAAAGGAGGTGTTGTTGAATGTAGAGGCTCTGCAGTCGTTAACGCTAATGCAATAATAATTAGAATGAAAGTAGTAAGTTGGCCTATAATTTTTACTTTAAATTTCGTTTAAATATAATAACGAAAACTTACAATTTTTTATTGCTGTTAAGAAATCAGTGCGAGTATTTCTTCTTTTAAACATAGCTAATAAACTAAAAAGACATATCCTGAAGCATACAAAATAATATGTCAGAAGAAAAAAGCGTTTTATTTCCCTTTGCTTGTTAACTGTATATATTTATAGATTCGGGTAAGGCGGGTAATTATAATCCCTTTTTGTATCAGATACAATCTATGAGACTTCAAAAATTAAGGCTTTAACGAGGGCTATGGGGAACGCCAATTTCACGCATTAGTTTGGGTGAAAAGTGAAAAATGCAACTATTCAAAAAAATTGCTAATCCCTACCTTTTTCGCGGTGTAGCGCACGGGCACGCTCCTTTAAAACCATTGTTTAACGTTTTTCGTTACTTTAGATGCATTGTATTTTCAAATCTCACTACAAATTTCAAATTCTGCTTGAAACAAAAAAAGATTCAAACTTCAAAAAATCCGATATCTAAATCTTTTTTGTCTCGAGCCAAATTTGAAATTTGTCAGTGAGTCTGAACTTAATAGCAGATTTTTAAGTAAATCGACCATGCTAAACACGAATCCGGTGTCACAATTGAAATTTTTTCTAGCATTGCGAGAGTCGTTGAGAACACTACGTCGAAGTGTTCTGTAAAATATTTTTTGGGCTGTTACTTAATACTCCAAAATCAGCTTTTCACTGCAATTCAAAATACTATCTGGTGCATTTTTGCCCGCTCTATCAAATGGTGTATATCATTTGCTAAAAAAGTAGGTGCGCAAAAAGTTTGACAATGTGAGACATTTATAAGTCAGGTTTGCAAATTTCGTCTGAAGTTTTTTTACAATCAAAAATTTATTTTTTAAACTGTTAAGAAATGACAGACATATTAAAAGATAGCGCAGAATTTTAGCTTTCTAATGTACTATACAAATTTTGATGAAATTTCAGGTTTTTTCATTGATCTGTAAAATCACCCATTTTTTCGCGGTAATTCTAAAATTAAGCAAGTCTAAGTTACAAGAGCACATTATTTGGAATTTTTTTCTCCTATATTGTTCAGCATTAAATTTTGTACAAGACGCACACTTTATTACGCACAGCCGTTCCAGTGTTCAACTTACATTTTCAGCTTGTAATTTTAACATAATGCTTAGGGCAAAAAATATTCCATATGCCCCTGACATGTAATCGATATTTGTACAGTGAACCCTCAATTTAACGTCACCCTCAAGCTAATCCTTTAAGTTTAACATATCCTCGATTTAATGTCACGTAGTATATTTTGGGCTGTCTTTCAAATTTTTAAATTCATTTTTCACCTTTTTTGCCATTTATGGTCTTTTTTACTTTTTAAATGCACATCAGTGTTACATGAAATTTTTCTTTCGTCACGCCAAAATTATCCAAAATAGATAGAAATAAAGTAGAACTAAAATTTTTCGAAAAAATAGTAGAGTTTTTTTGCTTCACCCTGTATTTAAAAGCATCGGAGAGAAAAGAGAATCACGAAGAAAAGTAAAACTCTAGTGCATGGTGCTGGTGCAGTGGAAAAAAAAGCCCGATACATGCATGGTTTTACTTAAGAAGACGTGCCCTCTAATTTTCGCCATAGCGATGTACTAGAACTCGTCCTCTAGACACCAGGGATAAAGAAACAAAGTTTTAGTCACTAGTTTCTTATAACCTGACTGTTGAATTTATTGCTCATAATATTTGGCCATAACGTTGGCTGAATAGCAAAGTATTTGTTTGATTACATGTTCAAATTCAATAAACCATACAGGCTTTTTGTCCTAAAAACCTCAATTTAACGTCACCCCTATTTATCGCCTGATGCCGTTGCCCAGGGGTGACATTAAATCGAGGGTCGACTGTACTAGATCAGAAAACACGATAATTTATAGCACTCCAGTTTTACTTTATACCATGTTCAAGGGTTTTAAAGTCACTAGGCTTTTACAAAATTATGCAAACAACATCCTAAGCTTTGTAACATGCTTGAAATTTTGTCTTCAAAAATCGTATAAAAACAAAAAAAGAAGGTCAAAAAAGTTTAAAAAAGTGAGTTAACTGTCTAACAAACCTGTATTAGAGAAAATACGGTAACCATTACCAAATATCAACAATAATAACTTCAAAGAATTAAAAATAATGTTTTAAAATTAATGTACAGAAATTAGTTGATAAAACCCAACCTGCTGAAAATCTTTTTTAATGTCCAAGTTAATAATACAAATTTATCTTCTATTAATTACAAACATACAAAATACAATCTAATTATTGGGTTAAAGTGATAAAAAGTTTACGTTAAAAGGTCAAAGTTTGAGCTTTATTTAAAAAAAACTAAGCGCAAAAAATTTCAGTTAATTACAAAAAGATGTTTGCATTATGTTGCGAGAAAGTAAATCCGAAAAGACAATCTTTTTATTTAATTATATAAATCTCTCTTAGCTCTTACTTTGCATGTTTTCCCTTGTAAATCGTAAAATCAGACTTCTTTTGTTGAAACTTGGAAAGGCTATTCTTTCCAGAACCTATCTAGTGCAGTGCAAAATTTCACATGTTAACAACCATTAAGTAATACTTAGAAAAGATGAACAAAAATGAGCGTGGAGCTTTTTTATTAAAAAATCTTTCCAGCAAGTAAATTTTTTGCGCCATAAAATTTTTGTGTTAAAATTTTGTGTTTTTGTGTATGAACGAAGAAAAAAGAAAGTTCACTTACAAAAGACAATCAGTGAAGACTTTGAAAATAGAGGTAAAAAAGCGTCGAACCCTAGGCGGGAACAAACTTTTGGGGGTGACAGTTACCGTAGACTGTGGTCATCAATAAACCACCCCACTCCCCCTTGAAAAGGGTCATAAATAACCCCCCTCTAACGTCCGTCCTAACTGGCGTTGGCCTATTAAAGCCTAAGCCCCCTTTAGGGGGCTTATTTATGGGGTTTTTTTTTATGAATTTGTACGTTACCGTATTCTCTCTAATAGAAGTGCATGCCACTCTATTTTTCAACCCCACTGGACCCCTGCCCTTCTATTAGAGAGTGCCCCTATATTTTTCGACGTATAAGCATATCTTCAATTAATACCAGCAACTTTCTTACCAGAGTACCAAAACAACCATATTACCTACAAAGACATCTGACAAAACAGACAACCAACTTAACACTCCAACGACTCATCACTCTCATTGCTTCTCCGGATTGATTACTTTCAATAGCTGAGCTATTTGTTCTTATCCCTTGCCAACTGAAGCCTAGCTCAAAAGCCCTGCACTGGCTCGTCTTTTTTGAAGCAATGAATGGCGCTGTCTTGACTACCATCTGTATCATTATTGATTTTGCACGAACTAAAAGACTTGTTGATTAGGTCCTTTGGCGAAACTTTCCAGCGTCAGTGATCCACTACAAGTAAAGGTGCACGAATTAAAAGACTTGTTGATTAGGTCCTTTGGCGAAACTTTCCAGCGTCAGTGATCCACTACAAGTAAAGGTGCACGAATTAAAAGACTTGTTGATTAGGTCCTTTGGCGAAACTTTCCAGCGTCAGTGATCCACTACAAGTAAAGGCGCACGAATTAAAAGACTTGTTGATTAGGTCCTTTGGCGAAACTTTCCAGCGTCAGTGATCCACTACAAGTAAAGGCGCACGAATTAAAAGACTTGTTGATTAGGTCCTTTGGCGCTTTCCAGCGTCAGTGATCCACTACAAGTAAAGGCGCACGAATTAAAAGACTTGTTGATTAGGTCCTTTGGCGAAACTTTCCAGCGTCAGTGATCCACTACAAGTAAAGGCGCACGAATTAAAAGACTTGTTGATTAGGTCCTTTGGCGAAACTTTCCAGCGTCAGTGATCCACTACAAGTAAAGGCGCACGAATTAAAAGACTGTTGATTAGGTCCAAACTTTTAGTGGTCACGATGAAATGAGCAAATAAACATAGTTGTTATTAAGGAACCTGAAAATTTTTCAAAATGCCTTGCTGGCGTAGTCGACGGGTTCCAGCTTCTTCTCGACGGAATAGGCTTTGCGCTTTCGTGACGATCTTGACTCCTGATTTTCAACGCCCGATTTCTATCAAATTCACGCTCGAGATCGCTTATCTTGGATTCTCCTAAAAAGAAGGAAGTAACACCACGACAGAGGAATAACCCGACCGCTGTTTTAGAATACAGAAAGCAAACTGACTCGTACAGAGAATCATTGCCCTTTATAGTAGGATTCGAAATCCTAATGCATTCGTGAAGAAAAAATTTTCAAAAAACGATGTAGGTGATTAATGCATCAGGGGGTCTTTTATTAGATAGGGATCTTCTAATAGAGAAAAGTCTTCTATTAGAGAGAATACGGTATGAATTCCGTAATAATCGCCCACCCCTAGAAGAAGGCCGAAAAATAATCTGCGTGGCGTGCTTGATGATCTCCATAATTCATTCAGTTGAGAAAGCTTTGCGCTTTCTGAACTTTATTGATTGCTCATCTTCGCTGCCGGACGTATCACTTTTATAGTTTTCCAGAATGTTATTCATTGATTAGCAGTGAATCGATAAAAACTAAGAAAGAACATAATAGACGACAGTTTTTGAGAAAGAAAAAGAAAGAATGAAAATGAGACAAAAATACGCTGAGTGTCGAAATTTAAAAGTGCAAAAAACTCACCATTTCAAACAATGATTTTTGCGGATTTTTCGGATTTCTGGGGGTCGGTTTATTAGAGAGGGTCGGTATATTAGAGAATATATGGTATCTTGGCTTTGAACAGAGTATTTTAGCAATTATCTGGCACTTTAATAATTATACAGTTTTTACAAAATTGTACAAAATCAAGTTAGTTAAAAATAAACCTGAAGAAAGGTATAGATAAAATGTCTAAGGGTGCCGTACTATTTTTCAACCTCCCTCGACCACTGCCCTTCTATTAGAGAGTGCCCTTCAAATAGAGAAAGCCCTTCTATTAGAGAAAATACGGTAAACCAGGTTTGTTTTCAAGAAAAAATGATTCTAAGGTGAGTTTGTCAAAACATGAAAATTTATGTTCTAGATTCAAGATTGGTCATCGTATGTTAGAACGGACTCAAACATGGTTTCCAAACTACAAAAAAATAACACGTTTAAGTTTGTTCGAACACACTCTGGCCTGCCTGCGCCTAAGCACAAGTCGAAAAATAAGAACAGACGCAACCAAGGCAAAATAGAGGTCTTGTGTGAACTACACAATTTTAAAATGGGTATTGCTAATTTTCATTTTTCTTCTCAGTCTTTTCTTAGATCCCAGCTGCAGATAAGAATGATTTTTCATGACAATTATGTGAGATCTCTTTTAATTTAATTGATTACTTTTCACCTAAAAGTGTCTTCGCTCATAAGTTAAAATCCGTTTTCTGTAATTTTGGACCACTTTATATGAACTTTTGTTACCTCAATTTTTCAAAATTTTTAGTTTTTATCTCTCTTGAAAGGGGAAACAATTCTGAGTAAGTTTAATTTTTACAGATTGCCGATTTCTAATTCGGATCTCAAAGAAATATGGCCAATTTAAAGTTCGAACAGTGTGGAGTATCTGAAATATGGTAATTTTTTTACTACTGCATACAGTTTTAAGTTTTTATTACCCTCACACATTTTATACCATTCTACGCATAATTGAGCAGACTTTCTTATGATAATAAAAAATTTTGCATATTGATACATTTTTGCGCGAAAAATTGACAATTTACACAAAAGTCCTATTTTCCAAAACCAAAATTCCTAGCTAAGAACCCATTTTGCAATACTTCTCAAGTTCCCCCGCAAATTCTGATTGCGGATTTGTAAAGTGCGACGAATTTTGGGCAGAATAAGCAAAAAAATTTGAAAATCTGGGCCAGCAGAAAGTTAGCCAATGAGACAAAAAAAGTAAACACACAAAATTTTATGATTTTTACCACATTTATTCTCTTTAGAATATTTTTCAACACAATTTTTTATATTGTGATTTTACCATTAAAACTATTAGACGTAAAATTAAGCGAGCTTTGTTATAATGAAGTTGGCAATCTGTAAAAATTAAACTTACTCAGAATTGTTTCCTCTTTCAAATGAGACTAGAACTAAAAATTTTGAAAAATTGAGGTACAAAAGTTCATATCAAGTGGTCCAAAATTACAGAAAACGCTTTTGAGTGACTGCGGACACCAGATGCAATATCGAAAATCTCTAATTTTGAGTCGGCAAAACATAAAACGAAGGTGAAAACAATGAAAAGCATGTTTTTATTTTTTTGAAAGATGACATTTCAGCTTTTCAAACGCTAACTAACTTTTGAATTATAGAATTATCATACACTAAAATTTATTATATTTTTTATTATTAATTTGTTAAAGCTAGTAATTATCACAATCTTCAATCAACTTAAATAACTAGGTGACAACAAGACAGTGTAGGCAATTAAAGGCGATAGTATTACTGGAGACAGTACATATGGACTCAAAATCAAAGCACTGAATGCCTATAATAACAAAATTTTTAAACAAAACTAATAAATGATATTTTTAGCTACCTGCGGTGACAAAATAATAGGGCTTAAAACATAAGGACTCAATATTATAGGTGATGCAGCGGCTGGATTCTGAAAAAAATTCATTTATAAATTCTGTCAAATTTGTATGTGTATGCCGTATCGCTCATAATTGTAACCGTAGGTGAATGGTTGCAATTATAAAAATCATAGAAATAAATTACCAAAATAAATGGTGATAATACAAATGGAGCCAAAATAAACTAGACAATTTTCAAATTAAGTTTTTCTTCAAATAGTTAAATTAAGTTACCGGAGTAAATACTTGTGGTGACATAATAAAAGGAGTTAATGCAAGTGGTGTCAATATTATTGGCACAAATACTCCCGGCGATAAAATTACTGGGTGTAGAACTACTGGCGATAAAATGAAGGGCACGAATGCCAGAGGACTTAAAATAAGCGGAGAAAGTGCTCTGGGTGACACAATCACAGGCACAAACAACAATGGAGACAAAATCACCCTTAAAAGTTTTTATCTATACTACATCGAACTGAATGAAATCATTTACGGTCCTAATACAGCTGGAGCCAACACGACTGGACTAAAAAAAGTTTTTATATGTTTTCTATATTCGTTAGATGGCACTTATTTCGCTTACCCCCCAACCCCAAATTGTCGAAAAGTGACCCAGAAACACGTCTTAAGCTACTTTTTGTGCTTAATACGATACTAGAATTTAAAAACCGTTTCTGATCTAAAATGTTTTCTCAAAAAATTTTGACTTCAGCTTTTCAAAGGTACATAATCTTTTTAGGGAATTTTTAGTGTATTTTTGACTAAATTTTGGTCAAATTTAAGAAAAAGTGATACGTTTTGAATATTTATTTACTTTTTAGGGTCTTCTGCAAATAGAAACTCTGGCATTCACATGCATATATGGGTACTAGTGCCATTTGGCTTATAACCCCCATTTGACTTCGGTCCCCCTGGTGTGTATTTTAGGTTTAGGCTTAGGCAAGGGTAGGCCAGCGTATGTTAGGATGGACTCAAACATGTTTTTGTCATTTTTATGTAGTTCGCGGAACAAGTTTGAGCCCGTCCTAACTATGTTACGATGGCCTGATATCCTAATATGTTAATACGCTAGCTGCTTAAGCCTAAAAAATAAAAAAATAATTGAAAAATGACCCTTAAGCGGGATAAGTACCCGTTAGATATCAGGTTGTTTGAAAAAATGAGAGATTTTTGAGCTTTATAAATTTATTCTGTGTTTTAATGGTTTTTGAATTTCCGGATTCAACGGTTTGATATTTTTAATAAAATTTCAATAAAATAATAAAAAGGAATTTTCGGGACTTATAAAAGTATTTAAATAATTGTAAAATTATTTCTTTACTTTATTTTAATAATTACTTGCACCAACTGAGAAATTCTTTTAAATTAGTATATTTTTTTAAATTTTCGGTCAATCTCAAAATTTTTGTGTTTAAAGCCGAAATCGAAATCTATAGAGCCCGTGATAGTTAAGAAAACGCAAGAAATACCGGTGTAAAATATTTGATCATCCTAAAGACACACCCCCTCAAAGTTATAGGGGGGTGGTTCTATTAAAAATTTATTCGGAAGGGCATTATATGGTTTTACATCAATATCACACTCTTGTATCTGAAAATTCAAATTTTTTTCTAGTGGTAGGACTACCACGCTATTCTGCAAATTACGCAGATTTTTTTAAAACAACTTTATCCAAATATACCTAAAGATGACTGGAGATAAGACTATCGCTCCACCTGAGTTCGGTGCAATATCTAAAATTTTGTCACTTAATACAAAAAATTAGCATTTAATTAGCAGGACAAAGTTTTTATATTTCCAACATTAAAATAGCAATTTTTAAATTAACCATTGAAAAATGAATTCAATTATTTGAAAAGACTTATGAAAAGCGGAAAGTTTTACGAAAAGATTGTCTTTGCTAAGTAAAAATAATCACATATGAGTTAAAGATTTCGTGAATGCTCTTTTGAATGAAAAAAACATACTGACAAAACTGATCGGAGTTAAGACCGCGCTTGGAGTTTGTCGCCTGAGGCGGATTTTAAAAGATTTTAATTGAGCTGTTTTGTGGATGTCATTTTCTATAGTGTGCTCCAAACAACTATGGTTCAAAGCTTTGAAGCGTTGCAATGATTTGGAATCTGCGTAAGGAGATTGAGGTCCATAGAGCAACATTAATTGAAAATGACTTAGCAAAGCATAACCAGTATTGTTTAACTCATGAATCTGCAATTTGAGATTTATAATACAGCAGTCCATGAAACATTTTTCCCCTACCTGATCAGTGCTTAAGTTGCCGTTTAAATGCTCGAAGACAGTAATTTTGCTCTCTTCTACCCGACCATACATTTTAGTGACGTTTTCTTTAGTGAAATAGAGGGGTGTGCCATCCTTAGCTCTGGCCTCATTTTGATAACGTTTTTGGAAGGTTTCCAGAGAGTTTTCAGCTGTCTGATTAAGTAACTGAAAGTAGTACTGTGCTCTGGCCTTCGAGCGATATTTTGTTACGATATTTTTGGATAAAAAATTTCAATATCGATAACGATATTTTAAAAATTTTCGAGCGAGCGATACGATACATCGAAAAAAATTTCAATACGTAAAATCGAGATTAATGATATTTTTCATTGTGAACAAATTTAAAGGGGGTAGGTGGTGTGGGGTACTTATCGAGATGCGAATAATTTCAAATCACAGGTTAAAATCCCCTGGGTGCACACCCTATTTTGTACTCCATTTTTCATGCTTTATGTACAATTTTGGTACAATAATTGTACAATAATGCTCAGTCTCTTGGCTCTCCAACAAAACCAATAGCACAGGGTTTAATAAGCTCCTGCAGCTGACTGAAGAGCTAACACCTTGCGTAAACCTTCGTTTTACCCGAAAATCCATCATTTTGGGTTCTTCTCATAGATTTAATTGGTACAGTCGAACTTCGATAACCCGGCACCCCTGGGTTATCGGGGGTGTCGGGTTAATGGGGGTACTGAATTTTCGAATGAAAAGCCAAAAATAAATATTTTTTAAACAAATTACAACGTCTTTATAGTACAGTTAAATAGAAGTGAAATAGTTCTCTAGACAAGTTTGGTAAGTTTCGAGAGTAGTTTGAATTTACTGAAGTATTTCACTTTTTTACTGCGATATTTCGCTATTTTACTGCAAACTTACAGTTATACACCATAGTCAATAAAGCCAAAAGGATTAGTGCCAGCTTATTGCGGGTCATTTTAAAAAACTGGACTTAGCTCAAGGTGCCGGCTTATTGGAGGTGCCGGGTTATCGAGCACCGGTAAACTTTGTTGCGTTTTTTACTAATTTTTTTTCTACAAATGCACATGTCTTATGTGTATTTATTTCGGATGTCGGCGGCGCTTATTAGAGTCATTTTGAAATTTTCGGGTGAAAATCCAAAATCAAAAAAGCAGAATCGGCAGAGCTCGCGGGATCTAAGAAAACGCAAAAAAAACTTGCTCGAAAGTAGTAGTACCTGCTCTGAAATACATACCCTCAAAGTCGAGGGGGCGCTTATTAGAGGGGATGGGTTCGCTAATTAGAGGAAATACGGTATATATATCAATGTGTAGCCCTGATTCTAGTCTTTCATTTAAGCTATCAAACAGAGATTAGCATAAACTTGGAGCTGAATTAAAAAACATGGAGACGTCAACCTACTCTTCAAACATACTCTTTTCTTGCTGCGTCAAACCTTCGCAACCTACGTAATTTTTTGGATCGATTTGGTGTTAATACATTTCAGTGGGATTCCTCAAGAAATTCTCATTCTAAAAAGTTGATATCACCTTGTGAAAAGTCAATAAAATGGGTAGAGGAGGAGTCGATGAAACCAAAGTATAAGGATTCTGACTGGTTTCCTTTATTTTGATGGTCATTTGCATGAAATCGCAAAACTGAGGTAGTTGCTGGCAGAAAAGCATCGCTGGAAATGACTTCAATCGATTGCTAGATGCTTTGATATTTTCAAAATTTTCGAGCGATATTTTGATACGATATTTTGGCCGAAATTTGCTCCGAGCGAGCAATATTTCGATACGATATATCGCTCGGGTATATCACTAACTGAAAGTAATCATTATATATGTTTAAAATTACTATCAAACCATGTCTATCTTGTCAGCCTCTTCTGTAACTCCAGAGGCTTCCATTATTAAATTCATCCAGGATTGTTGATCTTTGTTGTTGAACCCATTTATAAGACTTGGTAAACTTGTCAGTTTTTCTATCCCTTTGCCTTCTTTATGCAACGACAATAATGATGGAGAAAGAATTTCGACCTGGAAATAAAAATTTGTCTCTTTGATTAAGTCATTTATTCTTAACCACATCTCCTTTTTCACTTTCTTCTTCTGGTAATATACTAAAAAATCTAGGTGAAAATGCCTAAAATTGCTTGAATATTTCTTGTAAAAATCATTTGGATTATACCTTGACAGTTTTGTTACTAAATTCAGACTCCTTTTTGCCTAAAATCAGCAAATTTTTGGAATTGAAAATTTAAATTTTAGGCAAATGTAAAAAATTCAATACCTGACAAAGACCATGCTAATTTAAACCCATCTCTTAGCAAGTTAACTATTTTCTGTGAAGGTTGATCTGACATCTTCCTAGGCTTTTCTCTTGATAAGACAGGCATTTTAGGGAAAAATTCATGAAAGCTTTTTAACTAAAGTTTAGACTGAACATTTTAATTTTCTGTGTCAATAAATATACATCTTGATCCAGACTTCCATGTGTTTGCAAGTTTTTTAGTAACATACGCTCAAATTCTTTTGTCGTTTTAGGCTGCATGCTAAGCTGTAAGGCATCTTTTCTTGAAGCACTCTTTTGTAATTTATTAATAGTTTCCTGCCAGCTAAAACTGACTTCATTAATTATTTAATAGCTTCCTCCACACTCCACCAAAACACGTCTACCGAAACAAACAGAAATTGATTTAGTTTAGAAATATTTTGTTTATTTTTCCATAAATGTTTTATGCTCAAAATGATCGCCAGGAGTTTGTGCTGATTTCGGTAGTAAGAACTTTCAAGAAAAAAATAAAAAGTGGGAAGATAAAATCAATGAAAGTGGTGTTTCGGTATGTTTCGGTGGATTTCCACGTGGATCATTTTGAGGATGAAACTTTTTAGAAAGTGAAATATTTCTAAACTAAATCAATTTCTGTTTGTTTCGGTAGACGTGTTTCGGTGGAGTGTGGCGGAAGCTAATAAATATTTTATTTGAAAAAACCAACGGTCTTGTTTCAGTCTTGTTTTTAGACGCCAAAACAGATTTCATTAAAATTTCAGCGACCCCACCTAAATTTGTTTTAACTGTTTGTCACCATATTTCGTAGTTTTAGTTACCTAGGGGAGTCATTTGGCCCAAATGAGTAGACAATAAATCATACTTTTGACGTTTAGTTGCCGCTCTTTTCCTTCTAACTTTAAAATTAGCCGTATTGTACAAGCGGAAGCTGCCAACAGAATCTGTTTTATTAAAGTTTTTTGACAGAAAGGTTGTTTTTTGCTGGCTGTATTTGTGAAAACGCTTTTTCTGAAAATATTTTTTTTAGTTTTAAAATATGTGATTAAAGCTCACCGATTTGATCCTTAAATATTTTTTGCCACTTAGTTGGTTGCGCAATAACTTTGAAACACATTGGGCTTGCTGTGGTATGTTCTTGGCGTTTTTCGTACAATTTCCAAACTCCAGTAAAATGTGCTTCGGTTTTGTCTTCAGACTTAACAAAATTTTCATCAAATTTTAGGCCCCTCCTACATTGGTACCGATTTTTGAAGTTTATACCCAGTCAGTCCTTGTTGCTGTTTTTCGAAAGTCCTTTCAAATTTTTCACGCTACTATGATATAACCCCTCCCATCCCCAAAAAGCTACTTTAATATAAAAACTCTGGATGCATGAAAAAAATGCATCCAGAGTTTCTATATGCGGAAGGCCCAGTATTCAAACCCATATTCATCATCTTCATTTTTTAGCCAGTGGGCCATCTAAAATGCCCTTAAAGTAGCCTTCTAAAGTGGTCCCTATTTTGCCCCTTCCACTCCCAATACAGCCCTTTGTCCCTTTTTAAATATCCTTTCTATATTTTTGGCAAAGTTTTGACTTAAAAATGATTTTTGTAACTTCTACACCAACATGTGGGACATAATAGTATATTCTTTTTCCTTTTTATTGTTTTTTCTTTAAAAGTTTACTTTTTATTAGCCACTGCAGCCATTAAACTACCAACAGCTTGTTCAGTCCAGTGTTGCATCAGTTGCATTCCTTGCTCAGTTTTCATTGGCACTGTTTGAACTTTGGATTCATGTGCCATAATTTTCATTTTGAAAGAAGGTAGTAAACTTGATTCAAACAGTAGTAGTAGAAACATAAAAGAAGCTGGAAATTTAATTTACCCATGCAACAAAAGTCATAACTTACCATGTTTATTGCCAAAAACACAAAAAAATCTTTTATAGTAGCAAATTAGAATTTTCCTAATGACAGCAAATTCAGACATTCAGACAATAAAAACACGTAGATTAAAAATGAAAGTGTGTTACAGCATTCTTCCTTTAGTAGATGCAAAACGAAACAATTTTTGACTTTTTGATAGATTTAACCGAGCAACAGATATTTTTTATATTTCGCGACAATCATGTAATATTATCTCTCATTTGGTTTAATTTATTACTTTTCACCTCGCATCTCTTGTCTGATTTCCTTCATTAATTAAAGTAACAAGAGTTATAGCGGAAATCAGACACTAAATGGAGGGTCTTTATAATTTCTTGTCGGCATTACTCAAAAGAACACATTTTTGTTAAAAAAAGTTAACCTTTCTGTTTCGTTAATTATTTAAAGACAATATCTGTAATTCTGACCCAGATTTAAAAAGTGTGTGGACACAAGAAATTTCAGTTTTTAATTTCGTTGTCCTATCTAAATGCGGCTCTTTTGTAAATTTAATACAATGTATTATTATTTTATCGAATAAATATTTTGGAGAACCGTTTTAGAGCTCATGTGTAACATTTGCCTCTATGGACTCAGAATTTCGTTTTTGTTTGAGTAAATGAAACCAGCATTTTAAAAGTGCAGCCCTCAAAAAATCAGTACTCAGAAACAGTCTCACAAACATTAAAAACCAATCGTTAGAATTTATAAGAAAATCGATTAAAAAAGGATCAAAATGTTTTCATGAAAACATAAAAACTCGCAAAAGATTAAAAAAAATTCTATTTGAATATTTATCGTCTTGCGAGGGCATTTAAAATTCGACGGCAAGTTTTCAGATTCGAGATCAGTTTTGTAAGCAAATTGACCACGCTGAGCACGAATTTTCTCTCAAAAATGCAGGTTTCCTTAGCTTTCCTTAGTTTTACGTTAAAATTTTTTTTATGAGAATACCGTATTTTCTCTAATAATGCCCCCTCTCTAATAATGACCACTCGGGAGGGGTTGAAAAATAATGACCCCCTCTCTAATAATGACCCCCCATACTGCCAGTCAAAGGTCAAAATGTCAAGGTAAGCAAACTTTATTACATCCAACGAGCACATATCAGACATCAAACAACAACGCCTCATCATCAACAACATTTTCTAGATCCATCTCTTCATCAGAAATTCCGGCCTCTTCTTCGTCGTTTCGCCCATCCTCCGCACGTTGTTCCGCCCTTATATTCCTGAGAAGCTTCAATCCTATTGGCCCGATCGATCCCTCTGGTTTGAAACACGCAATCTTATCGTCACCAGATCCATCCGTCGGAGTTGTGAGTGCGCAAGCTATGATAAAAGTCTAGGTTTCAAACAAATTTTGTTGTTTAAAGCGAACCTTTAAAGGATTTGATGATCATGTCCTTCGACAAATCTTCCCAGGCTCGGTGCACCCATTCCAGAACAACCTCCAACGCCGGCGCTTTTGGATTACCCGCTGCGGTGAACTCCTGTCTATCCCCGTTGCTCATCCAGATATTGTAGTAGTGACGTATCTTCTCCTTGAGCGGTTTGTTCCAACACACATCTGGTGCCTGAAGAAGCCAGTGTGAGCAGTCAGAACAGTTACATTTATAGGATTAAATAAAGTTACTTGGATGAATTTTGTACAGCCTCCCGGAATGTATCACCTCCACTTCGCTTTTGCGCGCACATTTTCCTGAGAGCCTATTCTAAAATAAACAGCAGATAAGTAATTGTAGGACATGAGTAGGCAAGAAACAAGCGGCAAACAAGACAGTTATTGAACAAATGAGCGAGAACCGTTGAATAATGAACAGGTGACAATCAAATGTGTAATGTAAAGCCATTGAATAACGAATTTTTTTTTACAAAATTAACAAAAATGCAACGAAGGTTTCATAGTTTTTACAAAAAAAAATTTAAAAATTCAGCGGCGCCTTCGTCGCCATAGGGTTGAAAAATAATGACCCCCTCTCTAATAATGACCCCCCCCTCGGAAGGGGGTTGAAAAATAATGACCCCGGGGTCATTATTAAAGAAAATACGGTATTTTGTAGCTCAAGACTCGCTCTTTCCTATGCAACAAAACAGAGGCATGAATAAGCATGCTGGGAAATAGAGCATTTACATGAGGCACCTACAATTTCGATACCTGAAATTTTAGCGTTCTCAGACTCATAATTTTTTTTTAAATTTTAAAGATGAAGAAATTCTGTTTATATAGAAAGTTCGAACAGTATGTGTGTTTTATAATAAGCGGTGAAAATGCTCTTGGTGACAAAATCACAAGCACTAATAATAAAGGTGATAAAACGAGTGTATTAGCCTATATTAGTTAAAAATAATTTAAAAATAAATAAATTATTTACCTAAGACAGTGGGAGCAAGTATAGCTGGACTTAAAAATTGAATTTCACTACAATTTTGAAGAAAATTTTAACAAAAAATTAAATCTTTATCAGGATAACTAACTTTACAATCAATCCCCAGAGTTCTTCGGTCTTTCCTGGCTTGCAGACCTTTTAGAGAACGAGGAAGATACCCTTGAGTGGGAGATACTTTTGCCTGCGGTACTTGTCACTGGAACCTTGCTTGTACTATTTATGGTCTAATTTCGGAACCGAATTTAACCGATACCGACACACCCTCCACAAATTCTTCAGCGATTCTTTAAGGAGCAGACGGGGTATGACATGATCCCTTTGACCACAACCCCTAGGCGCCCAGCCAGCGAAATCCCAAGGATAAGACCCCCAAATGCTGTGCCTTCTGGGGACCCCCGCACCACTGCTTGCTCAGTTACCACACAACCCAATCTTTAGGGACACTAGTGACTAACAGCATGCTTTGATGTACAATACCTATCTGTAACCACCCTGTATGAGGGAACAACATTATATATTTTAGACTGCTTCACTGTATTACTGCTTTACTGTATACTCCTAGACCAGAATGGACCCAGCTCGTCGAAAGAATATACCTATCCCGACAGTAGCCTCAGAGAAGATGTTCACCTTCCCGGCAACACCTGAAGAAATAGATGGGCTGAATTTGGAACAACTTCTGCTAGATGACACTTCAGTGGCAAAAATGGATGGGAGTGAGACATCTGATGCACTGGAAGTCATCACTTCAGATATGGCGCTGACGCCTTCAAATAGCTCTCAGCAGGTAGACAAAGTTACCGCAACCATTACACCGCCCTTAACAGGGTCGGATAGTCTATCAGTAAACCCAGTGAATCCTATTAAATAAAAATATCAAAAACCTTCAACATGCTAACCGTCAACGTCCTAACTCCAAGAGGATTAGGAACCGGGACAAAATTTTTTGTTTTGTATTCGAGCCTTAACGAAAATAATTTTGGGTATTGATTTATACTAGTATCAATATAGTGCCAAAATATGCTTTAAAACATATGTGCGAACTTTTTTTTATCAATAATAAGGCAAATACTTATTTTTTTATTAGCAATTTGAGATTTGTACTTTAGAAGTCAGACAACCATAAATCTGAATATTAACTTAAATAACTTGGAGACAGTAGAACAGTGTATGCGACCAACGGTGACATAATAATCTAAAGATATAACTTGCTGTCGAAAAAAATAAAAATTTAAAAACTTACAGGGCTTAAAACGTAGGGACTGAGTATCAAAGCGGAAAAGAATTGAGGCGAGTAGATAATCGGTGAAAGCGCAAAAGGACTTAGGATAATTGGAGATGCCGCACCTGGATTTAATATAAATGGTGTCAACACGAATGGAGACAGAATTAGCTAAAGAGTAGTGCTTTAGACCTTAATAGTGAACAATTTAATTATGTGAAAATCTTACTGGTGTGAAAACTTGAGGAGAAAGTATAAACTGAAAAAACATATTACTTAGTTATCTTTAAAACAGATGCATCACTTTGTCTTAAAAGCTTATATCGTTGAAAGTTAAAAAAAATCAATGAATAGGGGCACATAATACGAGATTTGTATGTGATCTTGTATGTAGTCTTTTATCTTAAAAAAACAGAAGAATTGCAATATTTACGTTAAAAAACATCTAGTTTGTAACCTCTTATAAAATCTAAAAATTTTAATTTGAATAATTTTACCAGTCAAAGATGGATGGTAATTTTAGATCCTTTTGAAGTAAAAAGACATAAGAACTCCGAAATTTCTGCTAACATGGAAAAAGCACGAACTTAAGGTGGTGTTCAGACAAACTTTATACACCGATCGAAAGCGTATGGCAAGCCTATTATTGCACTGCTTGCCAATTTCCCCTCGATCAGTCTGGAGACAGATCAGTTCGCCCCACGGTCAGTTCGCCCCGTCTTTTTTCAAACCATTAAAGTAACCATTTTTTGTCATAAAAAGTATCTTTGTTATTTCAAAATTTTTTCTACGAGCCAGTCTCGATACTCCATAAACCAACAAGCCAAGTGCAAACTATTATTTGTGGTTTTCGAGTAACCCCTGTGCAAATAATATAATATAGGGCATCGTCGATTTTCAAAGTCGATTTTCTCAACGTAGACTGATCGAGGGGAAAATCGGCAAGCAGTGCAATAATAGGCTTGGCATAAACTTTCGATTGGTGTATAAGGTTTGTTAAGTTCGTGCCTTTTCCGTATAAGCAGTAAACTTAGTTATGTTTGAATCCTGGATCCTACCACCACCCCCCCCCTACCCGAGAGCACAAACTTAAAATTTAACTACTTTGGATTTTTCAGGTGAAAAAGCTGTTCGGGGGTGCTCAGAGTTCAATCAAACGGAGGGGTAGGTGGTTTTTGTTCAGTTTAGCCGATATGTTAATAATAATCTTACTGGACTTAATGCAATTGGAGTCAATATAATAGGAACGAAAACTCCTGGAGACAAAATCACTGGATGCAGCACCACTGGCGACAGAATAAAGGGAACAAATGCCAAAGGACTCAAAATCAATGGCCCTAGAGCTCTAGGGGATAGAATTACAGGCACGAACAGTGCTGGCGACAAAACAAATGGGCCCAATACAGATGGTGCAAGAATAGCAGGACTAAAATAATTTTTTTATATTTTCCAAAAAAAGCCAACATAATCAAGATTTAAAAGCTTTTTACCTAAATATAATAGGACTTAAAATCACGGGGACTTGAGAAGATGGTGCAATAACTAAATTAACAAATTATATAACAATTTTAAAGTCTTCTAAGAAGATTAAAAGGTCAATATCTACTCAAAATTTGTTTCAAAAAATTAGCTTTTTAGGTCAGAAAACGCCAGACAACGAATTTTTTTTATCGTTTTAAGGAATTAAAAAATCAAATTTCAAAAATTTAAATATGACTTATAAAAAATATTAAATGCACGCCAAATTAAGTGCCCTGCTAGGAGGTCATTAAATCGGAATTATAGTTAAACAGAATCAAATATCTTGCTTCCTATTTTTTTGAGATTTTTAAAGACGTTTTGTAATTGTTATTTTGCAGAAAAGTTTGTTACCCCAATTTTGTATAAATTTTCATTTTGAGTCTTTAACGTATTTCAATGGTGTATTAGAAATTAGAAAATCAATGATAAATACTAGAGTAGCTTAAATACCCGGGTATTTATTTTTTACTTATTTATTTTTTACTTTTTACTTATTCGGGTAAATACCCGGTAAATACCTGGTACATCAACTATCCTGCATAGGTGCGTATCGGAATACCCGGGTATTTATTATTTTCAGCAACCCTAATAAATACCCTAAAGTGAAAAACTCCTAAAAAGTCAAAACTCTAGCCACTTTAAAAAGCGAGTCTTTCAAAATGTTCTTGTGAAGACACGGGACGACCTGGGTGAAAGTTACTGAAAGCACCTTTAAAAACGTTATAGACCTAAAGTGAAAATTTTTCAAGAAATTGAAGTAACAGACTCTTTTGCAAAATTACAAAAATATTTTTTGATCTGTTTGAAATAACCTGTAAAAGAGACTGGAGAAAGTACGATTTGCTTCAGCCTAATTTTGAAAGATTTCATTTCAGCAGTTCGGCTAACTTCATCCTCAATATGTTGGTGTATAACACTGTTGTTTAGTAGGCTGAAGTGTTTGAGTGCTTTAGAATTATTATAGGGAGACTCAGATCCATATAGCATTTCCAATTGCTTGGGACTCAACATAGCAAACCCAGTTTTGTTCATTTCTTTCAACTTCAAAATAAAATATTTTTTATGTTTGAGTTTTTTAAAAATTACCTGTTCTTTGCTAAAGTTATGACAAAGCTTCTCAAACAAATTTATCTTCCTTTCCTCAAAATTTCCATACATTTCTGTTACGTTTTCTTTGGTAAAGTAGAGTGGAGTTTCATCTTTGCCAATGCTCTCCTTCTTGTAACGTGTAACAAAATCTTGAGCTCTTGAATCTTCTGTGTTTGTTTGGTTGTTGTGAAAATGCTAAAAAAGATCTTTTTTTAAGCAGATGGGAATCACATCTTGAAGGACTATGGTTTTCGCGAGCAGTGACATGTCTAAAAAATGGGATAGTTCTCTTTGATCTCTCACTGTGCTCTTTTGGGATTTTGAGATCATCTAAAAGAGTACTGTGTAAGACTAAAGAGAACTGCCCCGCCAATTTAATTTTGCACATTCCGTGGGCGCAAAAACTATACGCCTATAAAGATTCTTCCGATGTCGAAGTGTTTGCCAGTTTTTAGTATTTTCCGTTGTGTAAACTAGTTTTATGTGCTCTCTCGTTTTTCAAAAAAATAACTTTAAATTAATTAAAATAAAATGCTCGAATCTATATGTTAGTGTATGTACCCCGTGTGCATTACCTTAAATGCAATGTTTGTACAGATTATGACCACTGAAAAATCTTACTTTCTCAATTTTTTCAGCTTCTTCGACCACTCCAGCAGCTTCCATAATTAAATCCAACCATGCTTGTTGGTCTTTACTGCTGAAACCTTGGACCAAACTTGGAAGACTAGTCAAGTTTTCAAGTCCTTTTCCTTCGTTGTGAAGGGAAAACAGGGAGGGCGACAGGAAATCAAGCTGAAACACAAAATTAGTCTAGTAGTGAGTCATTAAAGTGCACCTCATTGTCTTTGGTTTCTTCGTTTTCAGGCACCACAGAAAGGAATCGAGGAGAAGCAATCTAAAAAAATATTTTTTAATGCTACTCAAGTTGAGTAACTCAACAGAAATATTATACCTTTAAGGTTTTGTCGTCAAATTTAGAAGCATTTTTGCCTGCAATGTTTAAATTTATACAGGTTGTTTCAAAATTTTCTGACACTTTTAAGCGGTCATAACTTTTTTAAAGGCCGTTTTTTGAACTTCTGTGAACGCACTCAGTTTTTGATGACAATTTTTTTGGTATATAAGGTCAAAACCACGATATTTGCTTGGTCCCCCCTGTTGTTTGGCTCCTGGTCTGTAGGTGGCCTTTGGATGGGTAAGGCCAAAACAACAGGGGGGACCAAGCGAAAATCGTGTTTTTCACATTATACACCGAAAAAATTGTCATCAAAAACTGAGTCGATCTGCGTTCACAGAAGTTCAAAAAGCGGCCTTTAAAAAATGTTATGACCGCTTAAAAGTGTCAGAAAAATTTGAAACACCCTGTATATTATTTAGTAAAGAATGTTACCGCTTATAGTGTATCCCAGTTTAAATCCCTCTCTCAGCAAATTCATAAGTCTAGTAGATGGTTCTTTAGACTTCTGATTACGCTTGTTGGTCAGAAAGTCCTTCAATCTTTTGGGGTCTTCCATAATTTCATGCAGCTATAAAATGACTCTAGTTATTTTTTAACAGAATTTTTCAGCGAAAGTTAAAAACGCTTAAAAAAGTTTAAAAAAATTGTATTTTTCAAAAAGTTTTAAGTTGACCAAAAACCGTTTTCATCTCTATTCTTTTCGTTCTACTTCTTACCGTTCTTCTATATTATGCTGGCTTTAGGAAAAATCAAATTTCTATATTTTTGTTTAACTCAATCAGCTAAAGAAGACTAGTGTAAAAAGTTTTTAAAAATGGCTTCCTTTTGAAGAAAAACATGTTTGGAATAAAGGTTGACCAAAGACAATGTGTTAATCTTCGAAAAATGTTTTTAATCTTGTGAAACGATCGTTTTTGACAGATTCGTGTTCAGCATGGTCGATTTGCTATAAAATTTGCTTATAAAAGTAATCTCAAAACTTAGAGTCACTGTCCAATTTCTAACTCTACTCAACACAACAAACTTTAAAATTGGATTTTTTAAATATACGATACTTTTTGGTGTCTCAAAAATACTTTTATCTGTCATAAATTTGAATTGGCGGGGGACAGTTCTCTTACGTATAAAATCATACTCTTTTGAGTCGTTCAGAATTCCTCAAAAGAGTACAGTGCGAGACGAAAGAGAAGTGCCCCCGCCAAATTTTGCACATGCCAAAAACCACGGTCTTTTAATGGGCGAAAAGTTTGCTTACATCTTCTCCAACCATGCCTCTACTTTTCATGCCTCTGAACGCAAACTGCTCCATGTTTTCTATACTCTCCTCTTCAAGTCTCTTTTTGATTAATTTTCTTTTCGCGTTACTATCACGGATTCTCTGTACCGTTTCTTGCCACCTGAAATTTATTCGATATAAAACATTGGAGTTTGCCTATAGGCACACACGGTTTTGTCACCGTCTTGTTTTTAGACTCCAAAACAGCTTTCATTAACATATGTGCTACACTTCCAAGTGGGGTCATTCTCCCATCATTTGGAGACTTCAGCTCATAGGCTTTGCGAGTGCTCACAGCACTTCGCTTAGCTCTGTAGTTTTGGTCAGCATACTTCTTGACATGAAGACCACCAATCCATCTCTTTTTAAGGCTTTTTCTTTCACTCATATGCATTGTTTTTTTAGAGTTGTATTTGTGGAAACGTGTAGAACTAGGCCATATTGTCTTCTGCAAGAACTAACTTTTTTAAACTAAATAATTTGTGAAAAAATATTTTAACACCTTTTTCTTCAAAAACTTCCTTCCAGTAATTTGGTCTTTTAAGAGCCGGGAAACACAATTAGCTTGCATAGGAATAGTCTGCGCTTTATTAGAACAAACACCAAATTCATCAACCACATGCTTAGGCTTAGTTTTAAGTCTAAAAACAAAGATTTTTACAAAAAAATCGTCAAAAAATACAGTCAAATTTTGATAAGCGACGGCTACCCGTCCAGGCTGAGCTTGCATCCAGAGGTAACCCCTCAAGTATGATTCTTATTTATTTTTACCTCTGATTAGCTACAGCAGCCATAAAAACTCCTATTGCCTGATCCATCCAGTGCTGAACCATTTGCAGCCCTTCTTCTGTTTTCATAGGCACATTCTGCACTTTGTCTTCAAAACTTTTTGTAGCAGGAATATTAGGCTCAAGAGTCGTAAACAGAGAAGATGTAAAAAGCAGTAAATGCATCCATAGCAGAATAAATAGTAACATCACTTAAACATTTTGAGGTTGTTAGGTTATAAAGTAAACATAAATATTTACACTATAACCTAACAACCTCAAAATTTTTAAAATTTCTTATATGATATTTGTAAGATAAATTTGTAGGTCGTCTAATAAAGGCCCTAAACAAAAGTGACAAAATGTTGACAACCCCCGGTGTTGCAAAGTAAATACGGTTGAAAATATAAATACAAAAAATGATACACAAAAACAAAAATTTCCGTCAAGAAAAGGCAAATAAAAAAACCGCAGCTCGAAATTCGCCTTTAGAAAAGAAAAATTTAGAAAAAAGTTATGGCCGTTTCAAAACCAGAGAATTTCTTGAAACACAGTGTATATTGCAGAACAAAATTTTTTTCATATGAACTTGTATTTGTTTTTATATTAGGTTGTTCGGAAAGTCATGAGATTAACCACGTGAATTTTTTTCGAAAATTTTTGAATGATTTTTTCATGCATTATCATTTTTTGAGTACGTTGAAACATTTTAGTAACCATTACATTAGAGTCCTAATTTTTTGCGCTACTTTCTTGGTTTAGACGCTTATAACTTATAACGCTGTTTTAGATGACGCAGCAAATACATTTGTCTGAACTTTTACGTCACTGTATTTTATTCCTGTTTATTCTGGGAAGCGTGTGGATGCAACTTTAGCGATGATTCGAGAAACTTATGGTCATGCATCGCTCAGTCAAGCAACAGCTTATCGTCGGTAAAGCTTTAATGTTCTGCCGGAAGATGAACTGGCTTTTTTAGGTTCAAGAAATTTCAGCAAGGTGACAGAAGTTTGAATGATGAATCAGGATGAGGCCGGTCAAGCAATTTTGATGATGACAGACTCAAGCGCTGGTTCAAGAAACTCCGAATATGACAATTCGTGAACTAGCACTAGTTTTTGGCTCCTCTTTTTCAACAAAACATGACCACCTTCCTCAAATTGGCATGGTAAGAATCAGAAATTTAAATTGCTATAGGTGAATTCTTTCTTCCCAGTCTGACTATCATCTCTTTCGTTCAATGCAGCATTTTTTGAGTGGAAAAGAATATGAAACAGAAGAAGTAGTCTTTAAAGATCTCGAACGTTGTTTAAATGGAGAACCTGTTATGTTTTTGTTAAGGGTATTGGAATATTCTTTTTCGACGAGAAAAAGTTGTTGAATATGATGGAAATTATTTTGTTGAATAAATATTTGTTGACTTGGATTCTGTCATTTATTGTTGTAATGGTTTTAAAATGTTTCAACGTACTCTAAAAATGATAATGCGTGAAAAAATCATTCAAAAATTTTTGAAAAAAATTCACGTCGTTTTTTTATCACTTTCCGAACAACCTAATGAAATAATTTTTGTAAAATAATACAAGGAGTTGTTAGAGCAGGGGGCTATTAAAGGTAATACGGTAAGTTGAAAAAATATTTTAAATTCTGAACATGTGTTCAATTTTACACATTAAGTCATAGAAGTTTGAAAATAACTAATACTGATAATGAAAATAGAAGAAATTTTCTATTTAAGATGTTGAAAAGTTTTGTCTGTTTCAATTAACAATAATGTAGTAAAAAGTGAAAACGCCAAATTATTCCGTGTCTTATTAAATTAAAACTTCTGTATGCTAATGTATTTTCTCTAACGGATAAGACTGTTTTTTCGCTCCTAATCACCTCACTTTTCCTAGACTAATCCGATTTTCTTTTGTTCTAATTTTTCAAGATAAAGAGATTCGCAGCAATACAAAAAACATTGGTTTATTTTACTTAAATTAACAAATTCAAAAAAATTTATACAAAAAACACTTTTGTTTTTTATTCTGTTTAACAAAAGCAATATCCGGAAATATCGAACTTTTTTATTTAACTGAAAATTGATGATCTAATAGTCTTATTTGATTATTTCTTTATATCTAATGTAGAGCGAGCTTTCTAGAAACTTTTTATGCACATAGTTTATTTGGATAGGAGAAAGTTGGCAAAAACAAACGTATGTTTTGCCGGAACAAAATTTGCCAAATCGAAATATGCCACGCGTTGATGTTGCCTGAAAATAGGATAGAAATTTAGCGCTAGCAAACTGTTTTAGATAAAACCTACGCTTGGCAAAGTTGGTTTTGGCAAATTTTGATTCGGCAATTTTCGTTGGCTCAAATTGTTTTACCCCGTCAAATTAATTATTTACCTCACCATGTCGTAAAAAACTCTTTTCATCTCAAAAAGTTCTTAAATTTTTTCTATATTTTTATACTAAAATGTAGCGCTGAATCTCAGCTTTCTAAAGAGCTATTAACTAACTAACTGAAATTTGAAAAAGCTGTAAAAAAAGTCTTTGTATAGAACAAATTGTTCGAAAATTTTGGTCTATACAAAGACTTTTTTCTACAGCTTTTGAATATCTCAGTAAGTAAGCTTTTAGCTCGTTAAAAAGCTGAGATTCAGGGACACACGCTGGTGTGGAAACTTTGAAAAAAAAAGTTTAAGAAATACTCGAGAGAAACAAATTTTTAAGATTTGGTGGGGTAAATAAAGAATTTGGCGGGTTAAATAAATAAATTTGTGGGGTAAATAAATAATTTTATGGGGTAAATTACTTACAGCCATGATTGTTTTGTTGATATTCGTTGTGGCAACTTTCGTGATTTTCAGATTAGGCAAATTTCCTTTTTGCCAAGTTTGACCTAGTTGTTTTCCTTAAGATAAGTTTCCTTAAGATTTCCTTAATTTCCTTAATTCCTTAATTTCCTATTTCCTTAAGATAAGACTATTTGCTTCGGATAAGTTGGCCTCGGTATTTTAATTCTATTATTCCCTAAATCAATATGTATTTTTCGCGTAGAGTTTGGCCCCCTGCGTTTGGCCCCTTTTTCCCATTTGGGAAAAAGGAGCAAAACTGGCCAAACGCCTTATTAAGGCGTTTGGCCCCTTTTTTCCCGAAAAAAATAGTTTAAAAGCTGGTGAGCCCTTGGCCCCGACATGTCAACTCCCGGGATTCCTTTTTTTAAGCAGCGCATAGCCGTTAGGCTTAGGCTTAGCCATTAGGCTTAGCCTGAAAGGCCTCCATCCCTTATAATAAGGCGTTTGGCCCCTTTTTTCCCAAATGGGAAAAAAAGGGGCCAAAAGGCTACACACCGTATTTTTGTCTATAATACAGCAGGTCCAAAGAAAAATAAGGTAAAAAAGCCAGAAATTTCAAAAAATTTATCCTTAAAAAATTTCGCCTTGGTATAAAAGCTGACTTTGTTCCATCAAAAAAAAATTCTTAAATGTCTTAGAAAGTATTATACAATCATATCTCGATTTAACAAACCCTTTGGGGGCGGGAAAAATGTTCGTTAAATCAAAGGTTCGTTAAATCAGGGTTCGCGAACAAACATTTCGTAATGTTTGTTTAAGCGAGGTTTTCCTATACAGTCAACTCTCAATATACTGGCTATCCTCAGTGTTCCGCAAACCACTGTATTTGACAGTTTTTCCTAAACAGCCACGGCTCTATTTATAACGTTGAGGTTTCAAATTTTTCCAAACTCACGAGAACCAACATATCAATGTTTAACTGTCTAAGGTTACCTATTTGAACACCTCACGTAAATTACAATATGAGCTGCGAACTATTATTTTTGAATTCGATATGTACTAAATGTTCGTTGTATGTATCGCTGGTTGCTCTGACCAACACATTCCTCTGAGCACAATGAACTTTTGTAGAATTCTGAAGCTTTAGTTTTATTGAAAAACACCATCGATGAGCATATCTGAACGAATAGGTAAAAGATATATCGAGCAGAAACATAGCTTGAGATTGCGTAAAATAGAGAGTGACAACTATGCGGAGGTATGAAAAAATGTTCGTTAAACCGGTGGTTTCGTAAAATCAAGGATGCCGCTCTTTGCAGAGTTTGGAAAAAAGATTCGTTAAATCGAGGTTTGACTGTAAAAAGAAATGAAAAAATTCTATTTAAATTAAAAAATTTAGCAAACGATTTACATCTCACTGGGAGCTGCATACCATTTCTTCAAATCATGTCTATTTTTGTATTTAGCAGCCATTTAATTTATTTGTACAAATTGTTGTTTGGTCTTGAGGTGGGACCTTTGATGGCTTTGTAAATATGGTATGCATTTTAGAAATGAAAGCTTTAGAAATCGAAGGTGTTAAAACGTTAATATGACAGGAGTTTACGAACAAATGTCTTATTAATCAGATTTTTGTTTGTACCTTTTTTAAAATTTAAATATAACAGTCGTTGTATATTTTTCAGCATATCTTCTCAGTTGTTGCAATATTCTAGGTACTTCATTATTTCTGATGTTTTATTATCAAAAATTTTCCTAGCGTTCAACGAGGCTCTTTTTATAATTGCCACAGATTTGAAGTTAAAAATTTAGAATACTAAGTAGTGTAGTGACTCATGGAGAACCATTTCAATGACATTTTTATTTACAAAATAATTTGTTTAACTGTCTAAGGTTATAAAGATTTGAACTAAATCACGTAAATTACTTCATATGAAGTTGGAGAATATTCATTTTGAATTTCGTTGCCATGTTTCAAATTCAATTTTTCGTTATGTTTGTAGCTGGTTGCTTTGTTCTGTAAATAGCAGTGACAAATAATATTGTAGAAACATTCTATTTTAGCTGATTTTTGAAAAACGCACCAAAAGCGCCATGAGTCATAATCGTGAACGACAGTAAAAAGATATGCTCCAAAAAATTTCGCTTGTGACTTTGATCAAAAAAGTCTTAGAAAGTGACAACTATCGGAGGAAAAGAAAAATGTTCGTTAAAAAGTTTGGTTTCGTAAATTAATTGCTAGTTTAAAGTATTCAGTTAAATTTCGTTGAGGTTTTTCACTGAAAAACATATCAATGAAAAATTCTATTTGAAAAAATTAAAATAGGCATATGTACTAAATTTACATCTCAAAATGGGAAAGCAATGCATCACAGCTTTTTATTCACTGTGAGCATGTTAAATTTTTGACAATATTAAAAAAAATTAGGCCAATACAAATTTGTTAAACAAATTGTTGTTTCGGTGGGTGGGACCGTTTTTGAGTGGGCTTTGTAAATATGGTATGCATTTTAGATAGCGCTAAGTCATCAACTTTTTTTCGAAAATTATGGTCCCTCGTCTATTAGATTTAGACTATTCAGACTATAGCTTGAAGAATTGTTAAAACGCAATTTTGAGAGGTCCAATATGAGCAGGGTACTTATTTCGAGATCTTACGAAAATAAAATGTACTTATTAATCAGATTTGTAGTTATTTTCGCCTCTTGTACTCATTTTGTACCTATTTTTAAAATAAGCGAAAAAAATTAAAGAAAATATTTGAGTTTTAACAAGTTTTTTCCGAGGTGGTATTTTTATTTGAGTTTTTATTTGTTTTTTATTTTGTCTTCATTTTTTTGCTTATGGATCAGATAGAAATCTCTCTGCTTGTTTGTGAATATTCTAGGTAAATTTTTTAAACATTATTTCTAGATGTTTTTATTATCAAATTTTAATTTTTTTGATCTAGCGTGCGAGTCTATTTTTCTAACAACGAGAATTCACACGTTTGAATGCGCGCGAGACACTTGTTTTAAACAAATAATTTTTGCACAAGTTTTTTGAATATATTATTGTTTTAGAAATGAAGTTAGTTAGGCTAAAATAGCTGTATGAACACAAATTACTAAGTAGTGTAGTGATAGAGCAGCAGCGTCCGGTCGATGTTGTTGGTGGGTTCGGTTTTTCAATGATTCATTTATTAGTTTACTGAAAAATAATTCTGCATATTTTCAGAATAAAAATAGTGTTCCGCGCACATTCAAACAAGTGAAATTCTCGTTGTCGGCAACGGCAATAGTTCTTTAAAGAACTTTAAAAAAAACTTCTTTAAAAATTTATATTGTTTTAAACTTATGCTAATCATGTTAGGCCAGTTCATACCTCATGAAAAGTTAAAGGAGAGGGTTAGAACATTGTCAAAATATCAAAAAAACTTTTACAAGTTTTCCATGAAAATTCATTAGTTAGCCATAAAAAATTTACAAATTAACCAGGAAATTTTACATACTGGCTTTGCTTATTCATAGCTTTGACATCGACTGTCCAGCCCTTTGTAAGCCAATCATGAAGTCAAAACAAAATTTGAAAAAAAAAATTAGATAGTCTGTAAGTCGCAACAGGTCACAAAATCCAATAAGACTAATAAAATAAATTCAATAGAACATTTCTAGCAATTGTAATGCGAGAAATAAAAATTTATAATAATTATATTTGTTAGAAACATTAACACAGGAATATTTTATAGACTTTAAGTTTTTGGAAAATAAAAGCAGGAAATAGCCGCCAATTAAAGTGTCTATCTTTAATTTTCGGCTCACGTTTTTTCACTCTAGTTTCTTTCTGTTTAACATAGAAAAGGTCAATAAAGCAGTAAACTGTAATTTCTTTGTTGTATTTTTTTTAAACAACGAAAATTTCCAGAATTTGAAAAAATGTACAGGGTTGTCCAAATTTTTTGAACTATTTCTTTTGCTCATAACTTTTTGGTAATGCGCTATACCAACGAGATCTTTTTTTTGTTTGATAGAGTAAGTCACTAAATAACTAAAAAATAAAGGTTATTTTCAAATAATATTCATTTACAGCGTTAAAAAGCTCAAAAACAGGAGTAATAAGCAAAAGTAAGTTATGACATAAAAAGGTTTTTGTTTTTTATTACTTTAAAAGAACTTGTTATAGAAGTATTTTTGGTTTTTATACGAAAGAACAAGAACTTTTTTTGGTCTTACGCTATATTTTCGATTGTTTACTGACTTTAGGCCAGAAATCTTAGATTTTTTTTTCAGAAAAAGGACATTTTAGAATTTGGACTACTTAAGAAAGGAAAAAGTCATTTTATCCAGTGCTTATTGCTAGTTGAAGCAAAAAAAATATTTTGACGTAAAACCTCAGAAATAAAAAAAGATCTGGGGTCCTAAAAACAGACAATTTTTTTAAAAGGATATCTAATAAACACAATTTTAATTGCATATATTAAAAATATATAACGCTAAAAACTTACTGGACTTAAAGCGATTGGTGTCAATAGTATCGGCACAAATGCTCCAGGTGAAGGAATTACTGGATGTAACACGACTGGTGACAAGATGAAAGGCACACAAGCCAGAGGGATTGAGATCAAGGGTCCAAGTGCCCTTGGAGAAAGCACAATAGGCACGAATAATAAAGGAGATAAAACAAATAGACCTAAGTCAGATGGCGCAAGGATGGACGGACTTAATAGATTAGTCAAATTATATATACTTTTAAAAGACGTTTTCTGTAATTTTGAAGAAGTCTATAATGAACCTTGTAACCTTATTTTCGGCCCAATTTTTCTTTTAGGGTCATCGTGTTCTCTGACTAATTCTAAACAACTTTAATTTCCTTCGACGTATTTTTGATGAAAAAACTTTGAGTAAGCGCAAGGAGGTGAGGTGCGCATTATGCATTTATTTAAAAATAATGTTTTAACGTCTCCTAAGTAATTTTTCTATGCTAAAAAAGCTATTTTCTTTCATATATAAAAAGTTAATTTTTAGCAAAAAAAATTTTTGGCCAAAAATTGACTTTCGCCTTGATGGGTTAGAGATGCGCGCACTCACTTACCTTAGACATGACTCCGAGCAAGACACTTGATTGTAATGCATATAGAGGCTCTTTTGCCTAGCTCCAGTGACCAAAACGGGGTAGAATACCCTTACATAAGGTGGTTTACCTTGGTCCCCCAAGGCAAAAAGTCAAATTTTGGCTAAAACGTTTTTTGCAAAAAAAACAACTTTTGATGTGTGAAAGTGTTAAAAAATAGCTTTTTTATCGTTTTAAACATATAAAAAATACTTAAGAGTCGTTTAAACATTATTTTTAAATAAATAAAAAATGCGACCATCCAACAAACCCTCCACCCCGCAAAAAGCGAAAACTTTTTAAGGAGCCAATTTGCTGAATCAATTTTAGCTGCAATTGCAAAAAGAATACCTGAATAGCCTTCGAGAAAAAGCTCACATTTTCCGGTCCAACAACAAAAGAGAGGCAGTAATTGCATAAATTGTGCTGATCGTTGATGAAAATCTGCCACGAAATATCTGTAAAATGGGCAGAATCTCTGACCTCATCGTGAGGTCAGAGACAAAGTCATTCTAACAGCCAATGTGCTCACACTCAACGGCAGAACATTGACTCGTGCAATCAACATGCTAATACCATTAGAACTGCCAGAGGAACTAAAAAATAACAGTGAGCAAAGAGCACCTCGTAAAAATACTCCACCACCAGCACCTGAAAAACATTCTATGCAGTTGAGAAGACGAGAGATAAAAACGTCGAGCAGCAGTAGCAGAGAGACCGAGTCCAAAATCTCTAATTCTATTTCAAATTCAGACATGAACTCAGACTCACTCCATCTAGATGTGTCAGACGTGTCAGAAGATGAAGAGCTACCACCACGCAAAGTTAGAATTCAGCAAATGAAAGCTCGCCACCTACATGCTTCGAAATCAGTAGTTGTTTTGGTACCAGTCAAGGAGAAGAATGTTGTCAGTATGACCCAGCCAAAAACTACGAGCAAACCAGCCTCAGTCCGAGAAGGTGCACCATCTAAGCCACATGCTAGCTCAAATAACTCAGCTCAACCAAGTCCACTGCTAGACAAGTCAACTACAATCTGCCATCAAAGTCAATCTAACGGCAAGTCAGACTATGATCAGAAAGTTGAACGTGCAAAACAAAAACTCAAGTCAAAAACCAAAATAATTTGGATAAAGCAAGTAACCAACAATCCAAATGGAGCTATCAACATTGTGCTCCAAAAGAAGTTGCTAAAAAAAAAGAATTGATAGCAGCAATTAGAGCTTGGGGTCTTCATTGTGAGCGAGCAAGCAAGTTTATAGAATCTGTTGATGATTCCACACGATTCTATTGGCCAATTGTATCAATGCAAACCAGTGACAACCCAAATATTACTTCCATAAGAGTATCAACAAATAAATTCAAAAAGAGAGCAGCTCCAACTTCCACAAAAGGTGCTCAACTACAATATCATCATCACTTGCCTTGGAATTTGGAGAGCTTATTGGAGCCTGCACATTAGCTCTTTTCAACATCATCGAACTTGCAAAGAAACTTGACAGATCAATCACCCTGGCCGGTGAAGTAAAAGTGCTCTATCTGATCTCTCAGCAACAATACTCTCTAGATGACATAAAATACTTGAGCCTGCAACTTCGGCGATATAGACACTTCCCAAGTGGTGGATCTTCATCTTTGCAAGCCACGGAGCCAGCTTATCCATCCGAAATCTACTCACATCAACATTGAGAACTATCAAGACACCAAAGAAGGCTTCAGCGTCATTAAGGATTTGCTACTTTTCCAAGGTCACCAGAAAAAACTTGACTGCCTCAGCAGCATAAAGTTCAGAAGCGATGAAGAAATCGTTGCAGCAAGGAATCGCCAACAGAAAAAGTCTACAAACACAGAAAAAACAACACCCTCAACTTCTCGTCAGCCCTTTGAAGAACGGATGCAAACATTAGCCAACAAAAAAGCAGTGCCAGCAACCAAGTTTGTGGTGATCATGATGATCGTAGCTGCCGTCATCTCGCAAGTAGAAGCTCAGACAACCACCACCAATTCAAGCTATGACTACATCTGGCTATGGTTTTCGACCATCGTGTTTGGCCTATTTTCATCAAAGAAGTTTTTGTTTGTGTGGAAGGCTGCCCTAGCAGTAAATCTGTTGCTGTGTGGTCTTAGAACCGTGCACACAGCGATGATTTGCCCAACTTCTCACAGAGGTGAGCTTTGAAAGATAGATTTCTCCCATCTATCTAAGGAAGAATACCGAAAAGACTGGATCAAAGAAGTAAGATAGGCAAAGCAGCAACCTTTTACGTCTACTCTCCGAACATCGAATCTCACCGGCTGGAGGCTACATTTTGCATTAAGAAAGAGGAGAGGCTAGAGTTTTACACCAATCTTCTTAATGACGAATTTGTTGATTCCCTCGTCCCTCCCATTCCAATGACACTCAGAAACCCGGACAATTGTTCGGACAAATAGGACAAATTCGGACAAATAGGGACAAATAGAAAATTTCCAACCTAACTTTATTAACATCAAAGCCAAACAAATCATTCAATATCATTAATAAAACACTCAAAATCTTCTTCCTCAATTGTTTCTTGCTCCATTTGTTCCATTGCCTCCTTGTCCAGCTTGAAAAGATCGGCGTATTCCAGCAAAAGATTGTGCTTGATGAAGACGAGTTGGCTTGCGGTGTCGACCTTCAATCTAAACAAAGTATATGTTTTACAATAACTCAATTATATTTAAATTTTAAATCAACCAACCAACCTGTTGCGAATCTTGGTGGGAATTGCTCCCCTAAGTGACCAGTTCCGTTCCGTCGCTGCAATTGAAATTGGTATGTTGGAGAAGAAATGGGCCACCTTAGACAAGAGAGTATCAGAGAAGAAGGCTTTTTACCAAGTCAAAGCATCCATTGTGTTGACAGCGTCCCACGCATAACGTCGTTTGTCCTCTGCAAAGATTCCCGTTTTGGCTAGCCATTGTCCCCACTCCACTATCAGCTAAAACAAATAACAATTTGACAATTTAACGAATCAACTCAATACTTACTTTTGGTTGCTGCTCCGCGAAGACCGGATTTTTGCTCAATTTGCTGGCCAAGATTTCAATTGCTGCTTGCTTATCTGTGTCGGTCAATCCTTCACCTCTGTCGCTGGGCTCCATGAGATCCATCAAGTGCGTGACATCCGTCCGGCCGAATTCTTCCCTGCTCTCTAGTAGCTAAAACACTTTTGGTCAAACAAGAATTAAAACAACAAATCATACCTCTATCATATCACTCTTCATCTCAGCCGCTCCACCGACCTCTTTGCTTCCACGAATGCTGTCTTGATTGTCTTATAAGCGCTCCTGGAGTTGACTTCATTGCCCTCGATCTTCGTGATTGCTTCCGCCAGAGGAGTGAGCACCTTGCTGATTTGCTTTAGTGTGGGCCAGAATTCTTCATCGCTGCAAAAGGAGAAGGCTCAGATCTTCCGATTCCCGCTTGAGCTTCCGATTATCTTGGATCCCGGCGTTCCACACAGCTTCCTTGAGGCACAATTCCTTGTGGATGATAGAGTTGACCAGCTTTGCGTACGTCCCCCAGCGAGTCTCAATCGGCAATTGCAGCAACGTTGATGAGCTCATCTTTTCTAGTTAAATCTTTGAAAGGATCTTCTGCGGCTTTGACTTCCTAAAAGTGAGTGTGAGAAAAGAAGAAAAGAATATAAGTAACAAACCTGAAGAATCTAACGATATCCTGACAAAATTTGACTCTCATGGCAACCAACGTCCTCTGGCAAATATCCTTAGCGGCCAAGTTGAGCATGTGAGCCTTGCACCCCTCGAACAGAATCCACGGATACGTTTTTTTTCCAGCAGTTCCCAGGCCTTGCGCATATTGGCTGCATGATCGGTGATGACGGCAACGACTTTGTGCTTTCCAACGGCTTCAATCTCTTCAGCTAGAAGAGATATATTCTTGGCGATATATTTTCCTAAATATCATAAAGATAACGATAAAGTCAAGTTATATCAGAACCAACCTTCATGTGCTTCATCCTTGGTGTCGATCGAGTTATAGAGATAAGGCTTTGGAGTGTGCACAATGATATTGATGATCTTGTCAATAAGGCGAAGAAATCGGCCTTATTGATTGCTTCATCCATCGATTCATTGACCCTCTTGAACTCAGCTGGCACTAGCACCTTTGGAAACTTGTAGTAGCGCGGCGGAAGCTTGTAAGAAGGACGAAGCGTGTTAACAAATTGCTTGAAGAACGGGTTATCCAGGAAACGGGTTATCCGGGTTATCCCTACCACTGACGAGAGCCTGAAAGATAAATAATACAAACATTATACCTAATTTAATTCTTACCCTTGTGAGAAGAATGTCCGCTTCGTCTTGATCATTCTTGCTGACGTTGTCGAAGAACCCCTTGATGCTCGGCGTGCTTGTCCTTGCGCTGTCCTCCTCCGATTCCTTGTTGATCTTCTTCGGTGGCTCCGCAGTTGCTTTCTTTGAGAGACGATCGATCTACTTCTTCGCTTCAGCACCAACTTTCTTGCAGTCCTGAAAAGTGGGATAAGTAGGAGAAGTGGGATTAAAGAACTAAAATTACATTCAGGTGTTTCTCCATCCTCGGTGCATTTGTCAAATAGCGAGCATTGCAAAATTGGCAGTACCCGACGATGATCACCTCTCCATTTGTATCCTTCTCCTCTTTGCGATTGAAAAAGCTCCAGCACCATGAAAGCGGTTTATTTCCTTTCGACATTGTTCACCTGAAAAATAAAAAGTTAACGAAACAGTAATGAATTCAGTGTCGGCAATGTATAAAGAAATTATAAATGAAGAGTCTTAATAAACAGTTTATCATTAAAAGATTCATCGGTCATTTACCGATTTATTGCAAATCGCAATAATCTGTCCTTAGAAGACAACTTTTTTAAATAAAATTTTTTATTTCTATTTGTCCGATTTCTATAAAGCCGGACAAATAGGCGGACAATTGTTCTATTTGTCCGGACAATTGTCTATTATACAACTCTATTCTCAAGCAATGAGATAAACATACTTTAAGAAAAAATGAGTGAGTTACTAATTTTAGCTGTAAATCATAGCTGATAAAGTTTTTTTTGAAAAAACAAACACACTCATAAACACAGCAATAAATAAGCTTTCAAATGAGGTATAACTTGCCATGTAACAAAAGTGAAAAAGCGTTAAAAGAGAAATATTAAAAAAATTTAGATGGGTCGAAAAGACTCACCTAGTGGTTTAAGGGTTAAAAAATACAAAATAGGAAAATTATTATTTTGTACTGTTGTGTCGTCAGTATTTTTAATAAATAAAGAAATTCTAAGAAGTGAGCAAGTACAGTAACACTTTAGATTCGACGTGTGTGTAACTTTGGTTATTGATATTGGTTTTTAGTTTTTGAGAGAATGAAATTAGCATGTACTAAACTATATATAATACTTTGTTTTTCAGGAACTTGTTTTATTTTTACAATGGATCAGTGTTCAAAATTTGGATGCGCAAATAAAACCACCGTATTTACTGTTGTAAATAAAACAAGAAAAAGCCAACTAAATATCAGTCTCAACACCAGTCTTTTTTTACTTTTTAGCTAGACGAAGCATTGAGTCAATGACCAAATATGTCACAAACAACTTGGTCTATACGAAAAGAGGGCCCGCATTTATGATCGGTATTACTATAGTTTTTTCTAATTTTTATTATTTCAAATTTCTTCATAATTTTCACAGTGAATTCACTTGCTCTGTAAAAATGTTTAAATACAATTTTAATGTGTCGTTGTTAAGTCTGTCAAAGAAGCAGGTAAATATCTTACAAACAACAATAGGCTGATTAAAAAAACAATACTGGCTTAATAAATTAAAGTTTTCAATTTTACTTCATTTGCAACTACAGCTGTAGATCGATGGAGAGTGCCTGGGCCATGCAGGAGAAAGCCTATAGAGACGAAATCTGGTGCGAAAACTTGTAATTATAACGTCCGGCACTATATAGCATTCAATATGGTTAGTAAGTTAGAGATGCAAGCACTCACTTACTTTAGACATGATTCCGAGCAAGACTCTTGATCAAAAATGCATTTAAAGGCCCTTTTTGCAAAACTTCAGTGACCAAAACGGGGTAAAATACTAAAAAATTTACCGAAAACCATGAGGGGGACCAAGGCGAAAATTGAGCAAAAACCGCAGGGGGACCAAGGCAACGAAAATTATTTTTTTCGAAAAATGTCATCTCACACTTTTTATTCGGCTCTTTTTTATTTTTGCTAGACAGTCTAAAAGTTAAAATTGGGCTTTTTGAGTGCATTGTACCATAATTTTTCTGTCCGATTTTGTGATATTCGTGTTCCTCATGAAAAAATAACCCAGAATTTTTCTAACGCCGGCGTTACGCCGGCGTTTAAAACTGCTTTTTATAAACTTTATTATTTTAAGAAAATAAAGAATAATGATTGTATGTCAAGTTTTCATATAGAAGATGGGTAAACAGCAGATATGGAAACACGTTTGAGCACGTCCTAACATACGCTGACCTGCCCTGGGACACGGACGTTTCCCCGAAAAGGACGTTTCCCCGAAAAGGACGTTTCCCCGAAAGGACGTTTCCCGAAAGGCCGTTTCCCCGAAAGGTCGTTTCCCGAAGGTCGTTTCCCGAGGCCGTTTCCCCGAAAGGCCGTTTCCCCGAAAAGGACGTTTCCCGAAATAAATCATATTGGTGCCTTTTTAAATAAAATTTGTTATTTTTGTGGCTGTGAATTGTTTTTCTTGTCTGTCATTTTAATTTACTGTTAGTTGTCAGCTCACAGCGTGTCAGCCAATCAATTGACACGCTGTGAGCTGTGTAGTATTGAACTCTTTTACCTTTTTCTTTGTAGAATGTTTTTGCGCACTCATTTTGATGGGCTTTAACAGTGTCAAATGTTTTGATTCTGTTTATTTTGAATTTTCAGTTCAAAAAGCTATTGCAATAATCCGAGAAGTGCTGGCGGAAGTGAATGATGTCTACTATTCAGAAAGTGATGGGGAACAAGAGCTGCTGGCCTCGCCTATCGATCCTGAGCAAGCAGATGCAGAGCAAGCCGAGCCTAATCCCGAAATAGCGATAGATGTTATCCAACCGGATCATTGCACAAACAACTATGCAGAGGCTGCCAATCATCGAATCCCAATCAGAACTCAACGTGTGCCATCCCGGTCTCTGGAATTTCATCAATGGTCTCAAAACGGTGCAGCAGGGTAGGGACCAACTCTTTCTACAGTGGCAATTAGGCAAGCAAGCAAAAAGGAAAGCGCACCGTCTACAAAGAAGCTGACGCTCGCATTTTGAGAATCGTTCAGTCCTATGCCATCAGAAACACCGAAGAATACCTCAAAGGGGTTGCCAACAACTATGTGATGGGAGATTAATATACTGAAATAACTGTTATTCGTTTACTGCTGTTTCTTTAATTTTTGTTCCTCGTTAACTGTTCATCGTTAGTTTATTTATGTTCTATCCTCCAATAAAAAAGTTTCAATTTAAATTTATGTTCCGTCATCCAAAAATCTACATGAATATGAAATTTGTTTCTTTTCGGGGAAACGTCCTTTCGGGGAAACGTCCTTTTCGGGGAAACGGTACGGACCCCCTGCCCTTGCCCAAGCTTGAAAAAGCGTGAGTAGTCTTTCAAATACTACTCCTACTTGGATTAGTATTTGCAATACTTTTTTTTTGACACGATCGCCACCCCCTCCCAAGTACATAGTACCGATTAAGAGACATAATCTGTGGTTTAAAAGGTTTTTTACATGAATTTTGCACCGTGTTTTTTCCGACTTTTTTCTACCATGTTATATACCACTCGACTCCAAATTTAACGCCGAGAAATATGTTTCTAAATATCAACACTGATTTATGCTAAAAATTTTGAGTTATGACCTTTTCTAATAGAGTCGTTTTGTTCAACCACTAAAAATGAACTTATTTTTTAAAATGAATAGAAGTAAACCATATAACCATGTAAACATACCCAATAAACTGCATCTAATGACATAAAACGGGTGCGCTTCATCGAATAAAATACTATTTTTAATGTAAACTTTTTCTCTTCGATATTGCGCACCCGTTTTATGTCATTAGATGCAGTTTATTGGTTAGATTCTGAAACTGTTTTTTATTAGAAAATTTGAACAAATAACAACTAAAAAAACCTAAACAGCTTCTTTTTTTATTTTTTCATGAACTGGATTTTGTTTGGTCGCTTGTTGCAACTGATATAGCTCATATGGAGTAGGACGCTTGTTCAGATCGCGTTTGATTCGATCAACCTTTCTCTGGTTCACAGATACTTCTTTCTAAAAATATCGTATTTAACAGAAAAAATCTAGAAGCATTTCTTAGTAATCGATTTTTTTTTAATTTTTTTGTAACAGTATAGGTTGTTGTTCTATTTAACTATTCCATTTCAATTTATTGGGTTGAACTATATAAGTAATGTCGTTTTTCAAAAATGGTTTTTATGTAACCTTTTATGATCATTTTTTATACGTCATACATTTTTTATAGCCCTTTTCTTGGCCTTTCTAATGAGCTATCATTTGTGTGTTAATGATAAAAATAGAGGGTATAAGTGCTCAAAAGAAATGAGGTTCACCAATGGGCACTTTAGGGTACATTCATTGTTTTAACTGGTCAAAAGTTTGATCCAGAATTTGGCACTTTAACAACATCTTAGTGCTATATTGTAGCGCACTTCATGAGCTACAAGACCTATTTCACAAAATAATTTTTGAAAATATGGGTGTTGAGATATGGTCTTAAAAAAACAATTTCTTGAAAAATGACCAAAATCTAAGTTTTTCCAATTCGGACTTGGTAATTTTTTCAAGAAATTGTTTTTTTTTTCCAAAAGCCATATCTCAACACCCATATTTTCAAAAAAATTTCTGTAAAATAGGTCTTGTAGCTCTTGAAGTGCGCTACAATATAGCACTAAGATGTTGTTAAAGTGCCAAATTCTGGATCAAACTTTTGACGAGTTAAAACAATGAATGCACCCCCCTAAAGTGCCCATTGGTGAACCTCATTTCTTTTGAGCACTTATACCCTCTATTTTTATCATTAATAAACAAATGATAGCTCATTAGAAAGGCCAAGAAAAGGGCTACCAAGTAGTATATAATAAATCAAAAAATAATTATTAAATGTTACATGAAAACCCATTTAAAAAACGACATTACTTATTGTTCAACCCAATATAACAAGCAAGTTTTGCAGGGCTGTCAATTATTCTAGTTACTAAAAATTTTCTGGGTATTTGGGCAGTTTACATATTTTAGAAATATCAGGATCATGGATATAGACTATTTTTTCATTCTTTATTATTTCATCCATTTACTTTTTCTTTCCCCTGAGCCGAATTTAGGAAAAAGTGAATAGATTTGAAAATTTGGAGGTGTGTTTAAAACGGCACAACCAACAAGTACCCGAAAATTGCTCAAAAAGTATGTTTTTACCGGAGACATTTTTATCTGAGTATCATCTTTCTCCAAATTCTTGTCAGAATCATCTATTAGATGAATCACTTTGATTGCTGATGAGTTTTCATCCTTAGCTTTGGCAAATTTTGGGTTTTGAAGTTGTTCTAATCTGTATTCCAGTGAAGGAATCTCTTGACTAGCTTTGTAACGAGAGCAGTCAAAGGCGTAGTCTGTTTTGGCTTTTCGATCAGTTATCCGATTTTCTTCATCAATATCTTTGCTTTTTGAAACACCATTATTGACATTAGAGTTTAAAGTTGTAGCTGGTTCCAGAGGAAGCTTGCGAGCTATGTTCAATAATCTACAAAGTAAAAATTTAAAAGTATAAATTAAAAAAAATTCTAACAATTACTTTAAAATTGTAGCTGCATCATGATTTACTAAAGGAGGAACGGGTGAACAACAGCTCAGAATTTGGTTCACGTCTCTTGGCAAAGCTTCTGCAATACGAAGCATCATGTGCTTTTGTAGAACATAGTGGACGCTCTCATCTTGAGCCCTGGCTGTAGAGTCTCTCCTAAATTTCAAATAAAAAAATTAGATCTTAAATTCCTGACAATAGATTCTTTTTAAAACTACCATTTGTATAGAAGCCTAAGAGCTTCTAATTGTTGATTGTTGAATTGTTGTCGAGAGATTTTAACCAGCTCCAAATGGCCATTTTGATCAAATCTTGGCTGTTGATACAACTAGAACAAAAAAATAAAGTTTGCAGTATTCGACTTGAGTTTGGTACCAAATAGGACATTTTATTACTTTCTTCGAAGGCGTCTAAAAGTGATGAAGCACCTTGCTTAGAAAGCTGGATCCTCAGCTTATCATAGCAATAGAGCAAGTAGTGGGTGTCCAACCGAGCATACAACAAGTGTTTGTCAGAGAAAGGCCTCAAAATGATATAATTTTTTTTGTTAAGCATTCTCTTTGGCTTCACTGCAAGGTAAGCCGAAAAAAATCGGAAATTTCAACTATTTATGTTATGAATAATATTTAAATTTTTCACCTTTCTCTCCAGTCACATCTCTGCATTCCTTTGCTCAAATAGACACCACATTCTTGTTTAACTAATTCTCTGAGGCTGTGTTTTTTGTAGGAATCCAAAGATTTTGAAAATATGCAAGTGTCGCAAATATTGATAGTGTAAACTCCGAAGTTTTTCTGAAGCCATATCAAATCTTGACTACAACCATGAAACACCTTAATATCCACGGAATAAACTTTCAAGACTTAGATAATATTTGCTAGCCAACCTTTAAAATTTCTGGGTTTGTAAAAAGTTTATTAAGACGCCACATCTTTTTCCACACGGGAAATGGATCGATTATGTAGTCTGTTGTTCTGCTGGATATTTGCACCAAACACGTCAAACCTAAATAGTTGTTGATTTTGTTCTACAGTCAAACCTCGATGTACCGACACTCCCTTTAATTCCAGGTTAAATTCCAGACCAAAGTGTCGGATACCGAGGTTTTCAAAAAAGAGATTTCAAATAAATATATAGCTGACACTTTTTTTTATTTTTTAATTGACTAAACTTGAACAAGTTTTTATGAAGTTAATAATAAAATTTAAATTGTTTTTTATCTAAATTTTATCAAAAATAAGCCACTTTTGATTGATAATTATCTATATTTAGTTCAAAATTGATGGGGGTGTCGGGTTACCGAGGGTGATTTCCTTTGTGCGTGCTTCCTCAAAGTGTCGGTTTATCGGGGTGTCGGTTTATGGAGGTTTGACTGTAATTTATTTCAAAGTTTAAATTTGAAGAAATTTTATGACATTTGCACCAATTTATTTACTATGAATTTCTTTACTATACGCTGTCCGTTTTCAAAACAATATTATGCTTGTAAAGAGCTAGTATTCTTAATAAAATAGTTGAATAATTCTCGTCTACCTAAAAAACTCCTATGACTGTGATGTTCCAGATCTACGGCAAACTCTTTGACGCCATTCAGCTCCTTAACTAGCTTCTCTAGCTTTTCTTCGCTGTCTACGACCACCAAAGGTGTTTTCTCCACGGGCAAAAATGACTAAAACAATTTTGCTTCATACATTCAACGTTTAGCTTTCTACACCTGAACTGTTTCTGGAACTTTTAGCTGGTCACTTGGCACTGCAAAACAATCAAGTTCATATTGGTAGGGGTGCTCACACAGCTCTTCGTCATTGCAAAATTTGGTTTGCTGTCCTTCTTGCTGTTCATCAATAATCTTTAAGTGAGCCATTTTGTTGGGTTGCTTAAGTGCATTGTGTTTGTAGTGCAGCTTGTGAATGAAAGGCTCGTCTGCATTTACTTCGGAGCTTAAAAATCTGACTTGAGGCTTCTGAAACGCAAAATACCTAGTAATTTTTAAGCTGTAATTATAAACAGTAAATTACATCAACGACAGCTGGTGAATATCCACAGATGCCTGCGCTACTTCCCATTTTACCGAGTGGAGCGTATTTGCCACCATTATCTTCCTGACTTGGATAAGGTCCTTGACCTTCAGCATCAATTGGCGGTTCAGTTGCAATAGTAGAGCCAGGCACAATTTCAGCACCAGATTTCAGAGCTCTTGTTTCCAGAAATTGCTTTGTCAGTGAAGCATTATGTTGCTCCATGGAAGTAGCCTTAATTTTAAGATTAGTAAAAATAATGATCGTATTCATGAAAAAAGACTCTTACAGCTCTTTCTACCAGTAAGTCATTCGCATAAATGATTTTTTCCATGTCTTCCAGCCCAGATTGTGGTATTTTGACCCCACAACTTGCATTAGAGACTAGTTTTCTCATGCTTAAATGGATATTTTTGTAAATATTATATTGAAAAAAATTAAAGAAAAAAATATTACGCAGAAAGAATTCTAAGTTTTTGCTGACTTAAGAATTCGGCGTAGTCTGGATAGGAAGCATACAACTCAAAACCATCGCCTATTTTCGGCAAGCTATTAGAACCCTTAATAACTTCTATGGTCGACTTTTGAAGTTTCTAAATTTTTTTCAGTTATGTAAACTTCTGGAGGCCTCAACTGAAAATCACCGCAGACAGTTCCTTGGAGCTACTGCTTGTCGGATTCGACATTTTTTGAAGAAGGAATTTAAGAATTGTTAAAAGCTTCAGAGCGAATAAATATTTGATAAATCAGAAAAATATAAGTTTCAGACTAATCATAACACTTGATCTATAAAGACTTAGCTATATCACCTAATTTCACAGATTTTATATTTCTTTTGATAAGTTCTTTGGCATTTTGCTTACAATTTTTTTGAATGTATATTTTTAAGTGGAAGCACGTCTAAGTTTTTAGCAAATTTCAGATTTGTTTGCAAATTAAAACCTTGCTAACTCGCAAAACTCGATAATGCGCAGTTTAGAGGCTGGTCCCGATCTCGACATAAGTAAATCTTGATAAAATGAACCTCTATAATCTGCGCCCAGCTGATCTACAAATCTCAATAATCCGCGGCGCGAGACCGACACAAATATAAAAATCGAAATATATTTTAAGAAATTTGTTGATTCATTGATATTTAACCATTTCTTCCAACAGTGTGCAAATCATCTGCATTCACATCGTTTCATCTGAACTTCTATCGTAACCTGTTTTGCTCATTATTTGAGTCACAAAATATGACACGCCACTTGAATAGTCGATATCGAGGTTCGACTACAGTTGACTACAAATATGTCGAATACCTTGGTTTTGCGGCAAAATTTTATTCGCCTATAATTTGAAAAATCACAGTTTCATAAACATATAGATGATTAATAAAAACGTTTTTCATACAAATCAAAACTGAATGGAAGGTCAAATTAATTAAATTAAAATGATTAAATTTCTCAAGTAGTTTTTTTGGATAAAAAACATTCTAAAAATTTAATTTTCTACAAAAACCTTAAAAATTTATTGCTACATTTTGGTCATTTAAAATTACATAAGTTTTGAGGTTTTTAAGTTGCATAGTAAGCATTGTTGGAACACAGCAACATGCAATCTCTCTTTTCATAAATTGATTGTTGATCAATCGGCAAGAACAGCCGCCTGAATGTTCTTTCGGCTTCCAATATTTTTGTTGACAAAGCAGAGAAAAAACACCATTATTCATGTGTTTTTTTCTTTCATCGTAGTAGTCTGAAATTCTTCTAGCATGAAAGAAATAATTTTATTGTTTTAGTTACATGTGTAAATCTCTTCTGGTTTGTCTATTTCAGTGGTTAGAACACTAAAGTAGCACAGAGTTTGGATATTTAAGCCATAAAATGGCATCGCCCACATCTTGTAGTTAGTTGCACTATCTTTTAATAAGCAAAGTGATCGTTTCTAAATAAAAAATATAAAAGATGATTTTTCCTAATTCAAGGTTTTTATTTTTATATAAAAACGATTAAAAGAAATATGTTGATGTGTTCCCTTTGTCTTAGGCCCTCCCCAGGAATTTGTCCAGAGCTGGAGGCGTAGTGTAATGGCAGGACGTTGGCCCGGTAATCCGAAAGAGCTGGTTCAATTCCAGTCACCACCATTTTCCTCTGGACAAAATCAATTACACATCATATGTCAATCTTACTCGAGAGCTTTACGTCTTTTCAAAACGCCCGAAAAGGTGCATTTCGATCTTCGAGCAAACTATTGCGTTAAATTAAAAAAACTCCACAGATTTGACTAGAAAAGTGAGTTCCGGGTTCAAAATGGTTTCTCGTTTTCGCAGCTGCTCATCTTATTATTTTCTCCAACATTGTAGTGCAAATCCACGGCTATATTTTGGTATATTATTGAATGTGAAAAATTCGAATTTCGATATTTTCAATGCAATGAAAGTATCACATAACTTTTAGCTTTATATTTGACGTAAAATTTAGACTTTCGTCTGATCTATTCTCAATTTTGAAATAAATGCTCTACTTTTCTATGCATACTTTTATATTTCAGGTCGAATGGGATAATAATAAAGAATTTGCCAAAAAGTTTGGTCTGCCAAAAAGTTTGCCAAACAGCATGGTAAAATTTATCTCGTGACATGAAGTAAAATTGCTTTTTTGCTATGTAAAATCCTGTGATTCAAAGCTTTACCGCTGTTCCAAAATGCACTTTTTGGGCGTTTTGAAAGGCCGTGAGCTTACTATACTAAAATATATTATAATCAATTTATAATAAAAAAAACTATTTTTCTGATTTGCTCTTAAAATTGAACGGCTAAGTTAGACTTACCTCAAAATCGTTGCTCAAATAATCAGGACTTATAAAATCTTGAGAAGCTTTAAATTCGAGCGCGATTTGTTGTTGATTGCACATTTGTGATGCTGATGGCAAACCTTTTGTAAGAGGAAGAAGAGATGCTCTACAACAGCAAAAGTATCTGAACTTTTTCCATGTAGCTTTTAATTTTTAGTCAACTTGAAAGCTTAAAAGTTTAGCTGATTAAAAAGGCATGATACTTCTAACTTACAACTTCTAACCTTAAAGGTGCATACCAGCGCGTTACACTGCGAATTAGGGCGGGTACCGGCCATTATTGAAAAATCGGCCCTATTGACCTATCCGGGGCCATTTTTCCCTTTGGTCCCCCCTTTGGTTTTTTTTGAAAATTTTGATGTGAAACTTGTGAACATTGTGAACACAAATTGAGCCTAGGCCTAACCCTGGAGACATTTTGGAAATATTTCACATCAAAATTTTCAAAAAAAAGAAAGACAAAATGGCCCCGGATAGGTCAACAGTGCCGAAAAATCGTCCTTGTTTTTCACTCGTTACATGTCAAATCTGATATTTATGACCTTATCTTACTTTTAAAAAGTAGGCAGAAAACTCAGGTAGAACGTTTATAGAAAACAGTCACAAGAGAAATAAATTGCTGGTCCCCGCCTTAATTGCAGTGTAACGCGCTGGCATGCCCCTTTAACAACATTTTTTCATATAGAATTTTTTTTTTCATACAGACTTTTAGGGATCCAAATTTTGGCTTAGTCTCTCTGTTGATCTTTTTTTGTTAGAATTATTTATTATGTTTTTTCGTATTATTTGTATCAGGAATCATGGTGATCAAGAGGGTTATATTTACCATGATCACTTCAAACACCACTACTAACATCGAAAAAAGTTGGGTTAAAGTTATCTTGGAAGACCAAGCCGATTTTTATGGTCAAAAAATTCCGCGGTTCTTATCGGTTATCCGGAACCCGGTCGAAAATATGCATTCTTTGGTCTCTTAAAATTTTCGATCAAGCTCCCGTTTTATTTTGCTATATTTACATTATGCACCCTATGTTTCAGAAGCTCATCAGTTTTCGTAAGTTTGTATAAAGAGATCAAAAGAAATCACTTATGTGAAAAGATCATAGAATGCAAATTTTTGACCGGGTTTCAGATAATTGACAAGAACCAATTCAGATCACTAAAGGTTAATATTGCCGGCTTTGTGGTCTTGACTCTCTAAGTCATATATTCGTCGAAAAAATTATTTCACCTAATATTTTAAAATTTTGAAGAATAGCCGAAAAATAGATTGAAATAACTTACATGTCTTTTTCGGCATTATAAAAGCACTTTTTCTTAGTGCCTCCGCATTTATAAAGTTTGGATGTTTCAATTGTCAAGAAACTATGCTTGTATATTTCTGATGAAGGTGCGTTAGGGTCTCTTTTGCTATCTAGCTTGCCTATTCTCAAAGATACAAAGCAATAAATTTCTGTGAAAGAAGCTTTAACAGTAGGTGTTTCATTTTCACTAGCATCCAGACAATATGGCACCTTAAATCACTATAAATTTATTTAACCCTAAATAGGGTATTCTATACTAGCGCTATTTATTTTTTTCATAAAATTATTAAATAACATTGTACTTACCAAAACGCTGTATGCAAGCTCTGCGAGTCCACCCAGAAAGCTTTTTATAGACTGGTTATTACTAATCCTATCCAGGTTTTGGTGCATTTTATAGTCGCAATAAGGCACCGGAACATGGCAATAACACATCCACAACACGTGCTCAGCATTGTCGCAATCATTTTGCAATGTGTTTTCTCGAAAACAGCCTCCATTTACAAAACATCCCTGAGTGAAGGGGATAATCATTTGCGCATTAAATGTAATCCAATATAAAGGATCTTCAAATACATAATTCAGCCCTAAAATGTAAAGTTTAAATACACTTTATGTAGACATGTGCTACCTATGTAAGCATTAATAACAGAGCCTAGAAAAAAGAAGTAAGAAACGTGCATAAACCAAAATATTTACCATTATAGGCGAAGAAACAAATTCGATTTCCTTTAGTCATGTTTCTTGGCTGATATTGACTATAAGCACACGAAGAATACCTTTTTATGGCTGCGGAAGCCTAAAATTTGATTTTATATTGAAAAATTGGTCTTAAGTTTTTATTGTCATTCTTATTATTGTTGTTGCCTGCGGCTTTTTTTTTGATATACAGGGTATCCAAATAAATATAGCCCTTTTTGGAAGTACAGTCAAACCTGGATAACCCGACACCCGCTTAAGTTCGTTCCCACCTTCTGTCCGACACTTTTTTTACCCCGATTTTTGAAATCTTTTGCTAAATTTGACTCGCCAGTGTAGTCCGAAATATCGCAGGGATTCTGATTTTGCCGGTCGTTTTTCCAAAATCTTTTTTTCGCCATAAAGACGTGTAGGGTTATCGAGGTTCGCGGGTCTTTATGGCAGATATAAGAAATTTTGGAAAAACGACCCGCAAAATCAAAATCCAATGACTGACGAATCACATTTGGCAAGAAATTTCAAAAATCGAAGTAAAAAAGGGGGGGGGGACCCAAGACGAGAACGAACCTAAAGGGGGTGTCGGGTTATCCAGGTTCGACTGTATCATAACTTTTTTGTAATGCGAATTTCGAAAAACATTTTTTTGCAATCGACAGGTAATTTTATGAGAATTCGTTTTTTATGATAATGTTGAAAACACGATTTTATTTGATTCCTACGTGGTTTGGGCTATGCATATCTAAATGCCATCCACAGACTAAGACATGAAACAACGGGGGAAGCAGGCGAAAATCATGTTTTTGACACAATATACCAGGAAAATTCTCACAAAATATATCGTGTTTCCTCTAACAGAGCGCAACCAAAATCCACCCCCTAATTTTAGGGGGTCTTTTTAACTTAAAACAATGTCAACCTTAAGCTTTTTTTTAACTACCACGAGGTCTATCGATTACGCTTTTTAGATTTTGGATGTTCACCCAAAAATCTTAAAATAGACCTAAATTTCGCCCGGACTGCATTCTGTGTCCCTAGCCCAAAAATCGGTTTTAACCATCTTTAAGGCCAATTTAAGCCCTTAGAACGATAGAAAATATGTGTTTAAGACCCGGAAAGAAATTTTTGGAATTTTTTTTTTGACCAAAATCTAACTTTTTGCCTTGGGTAGACCAAGGAAAACCAACCTAAAAAGATATCCAGATACCCTGTGAACCTCTAATGACGCACATTTTGTTTTATTCACCAATAAATCGATAACAATATAATGGACAATGAATGGAGTTGAACAATAATTCGGTCTAATGTTTTTCGTAGATCGATCAGTTAAATTGGTACCCCCTCCTGGGCACCCCCACCTATGTACCCTCACCTGGGTACTTCTCCTGGCAATTGCCTTCTTTTTACCTTCGCCTGGGTAACCCCTCTTGGCTACCACCACCTAATTTATCTCATCCTACCCCAACATGGTGTAGCGCTGGGGAGGAGACCTAATAGGGTCTATGGGTCGGGTAAAAGAAAAGGAAGTTTATTCTGCATTATATAGTCGAACCTAATCGACACCAGATATACATGGTAAAACATCAACAAGGGCGGGTTCGGAGCCCGGCCAAACGTCGTGGTGGTGGGGTAAGTGCCGGTGATAGGCTAAAGCCTATCGCCATCCTTACCCAACCTCCCCAACATATAGCTAGGCTTCGAACGGCCCTTTTATATGCATTGGCTGGGGGTTGGCCTAGTGTGCCTCTCAGGGTGGCTAAAGGCCCCGCCTCTATCCCCCTGGGAGACACACTACAATGGGTACTCCTCGTCCGGACTACTTTGACTCTTCATACTTTTCATAATCTACTGATTGATGCCTCATATTATAGCTGAGCTTATATAGTTTTCACCAACTCGAAACGCCAACACTAACTTTTTTACAAAAAATTAGTTCTCAATGGGGTTTGAAGTCAAAAAAAAGGTTCGCGTCCCGACAATGACGAAAATGGCGCTTTAGTGAATAAGAGAGACTTTTGACAGTCTCTCTTTCGACTTCCACGCATCGAATTTAGCCCGACCAGCAAAACCAAAAGCTGCAGGGCGACTTCCTGCAGCATCACCGGCAGTTCCCTGAACGGGAACATGAAATTTTATAAACTACAGACATAAAATACATGCTTGCTTGAAAAGTCCATAAATCTGAAGCTTTGTGTTCGTATCAGGTTCTTTGGCAGAATTTTCGTCTTTCTCTGAGCACCCCCAAAACATAGCTCATGGCTCAGTCGCGCCAGAGGGGCACTTTTTTGCATTCAACATTTGCATTCTTTGACTCTTTACATAAGTTCACAAAAAAAATTATGCACATCCTTAGACTCTGGATGCTTAAAAATATATATGCGTACCGGAGTTTCTTTATGCGGTAGGCCCCAGTCAACAAAACTATTTTCAAATTCCATCTTTTTAGGGTATCTGGATATCCATTCAGGTTGGCTTACCTTGGTCTCCCGAGGAAAAAGGTCAGATTTTGGTCAAAATTTTTTTCCAAAAATGTCTTTCCGGGCCCTAAAACATGTATTCTATTGTTCTAAAGGCTTATAATGGCCTTAAAAGTGGTTTGAACCGATTTTTATGCTAGGCACACAGGGTGAAGGTCAGTCTAAATTTTTCCCGATTTTAGAATGTTGAACAAACAGCTGACCGTTTTATTAAACGAAATACGGTACTGACAAAATTTAAAAAAATCAGATGTAAAATTTATAAAATACAAACTTGTTTGAAATTTTTGCCAATTGCCTAAAAATGTGCATCTTTATTAATTCAAATCATAACTGATTTTTCACTGAGAAAAAAGCCAAAACACCGCATTTATTCTAATAGACAGGCATGCCCAATGCTCGATTCAGCTTGGGGGACCAAGGCAAAATTTCTTTGTTTTTTTTAAATTAGCTTGTCCCAAAAGTTCGCGGAATTTCGCCTTGGTCCCCATCTTGTGTTTTGTCGCATTTTTTAAATTTGTTGTTGGCTTTGTTTTGGCATTTTTTTTAAACGGGATATTCCATTGACAAAAAAACCCAGCTAGCTTGAAAGCAAAAAATCCGAAACGAAGTCAATAAGAAATTTGAAAAATACGACAAAACACAAGATGGGGGACCAAGGCGAAATTCCGCGAACTTCTGGGACTAATATTTTTTGCATAAAAATAATTGAAGAGTGTTTTGGGCTTGCGTGATGATCTTTACTCTTGGGTTTTAAAGTTACCGTATTTTCTCTAATTAAACGGCATGCCGGTTTATTTTTCAACATCCCTCTGGGGGGACGGTTCATTAGAGACTGCCGGATTATTTTCCAACTCTTTTTTCAAAACGATGATGATGAACTACTGAAGCAGTATTCAGCACTACTGGAGTAGGGGTTCACACTTCTCCGGTAGTGTCAACTGCTAGACACTACTGAAATAGTGTCAAATATCTGGACTTTATATACGCATCGACTAGGGTCGAAGGTTCAAATCCCCCGGGTGCACTGCCTATTTTTTAAGGTGGGGTTATCTTACGCCAAAGTTTAACTCGCCAATCGAATGTTTTGCCAAAACGATTAATTCGCCAAACGTTTTTAACTCGTCTTTAGTAAGTTAACACGCCAAGGCCTGACTTTATATACGCATCGCCCTAAGTTGACTGTTCTAATCACGCTAGGTGCACAGTTTATTAGTTTAAGTTTATTTCCAGCACTGCTTTACTGTCAGCAACTATCTTAAGTTTTGGATTTCATAGAAATGACAACAAAGTAAAGGAAACCACTCAAATTTACGAAGGTTTGATCAAGGGAGACAAGAGTATTTTGAGGGTAGGATTTCAATGTTATCTCGGAACTGACGTCTTTTTGTAATTTGTTTTCAAATGATTGTATACAACCCTAAACTAAAAATAAAGTCAGAGAGCAGAGCAACATTTTAAGTGTAATCTTGTAAATGACTTAAAGGAAAAAGTCAGAAAATATCAACCAAATTAGTCAAAGAAAGTCCCCAAAACGATAGATCCTTCGGAAATTGAGCTTATTTTAATCTTTTTTGTATATCGAGGCAACCTTTTTTGTTTGGAAGCCCTTTATGTTAACTGCAATTTCATATATCACATGAATAATATTTTAAAAAATCGCGGAGAAAAAACATTTTTGAAACTGTAGCGTTCTTTATGCCTCACCCTGTATAATAGTGTTCGACACTACTCCAGTAGTGTCGAAGTGTGGGTGCCGGTTTATTAGACTGCCAGTTTATTTTTCAACTTCCCTCTAGGGGGCCGGTTTATTAGAGACTTCCCCTTTTATTAGAGACTGCCGTTTAATTAGAGAAAATACGGTAGTCTTTCTACCTGATTCGTACCTTAGATGAAAAAAACGTAATTCCACAAGCTCAGACAGAAAATACAAAGCAATGACAGAAATAAAAGCAGCAAAACTTTTATACTTTTCTAAGCTTTTTAAACCTAAAAAAATGTTTGAAAAAAATTGGAAATTTTCACTTTTTCGACCCTCCCCCTTGCAATGGTACCCATCTATTAGAAACTACCCGTCTATTTTTCGGAAATAGGCGGGAATCCAGAATTTCCGGATTTCAACCACGGCGAAAATCCGGGGAAAGTAATCGATGTGATTGTAATCGAGTTTATGTGTGGCTATCTCGTGTACCGATTCTCTCGTATTTTTTATTATTCTGTTAACGACTAATTTCTAGTTTTCGTGCTGCTCGATCACAGAAATGGCCGCTTTCTTGCACAAAAATCTGATGTTGGTTGATGTCGCTGATCTCGCTGTTGCTGCTGTTGGTTCTTGTGCCACCTATAAAGTTGTGACACGTCCTAAATAGGTAAGCTCATTACTTTCTCATCTGCCTCATGTATCTTACATGACTTCTTTTCAGAATAAGCATCGCGATGACGCGATCAAGCTTGAAGGAGTATTCAATAAGTTGCAAGAGATTAAGGACTGCCATTGGATGTTGAAGAAGCACCTGACTAAAGATTTGATCAACTAGCTGAAGTGCAAGATGACTTCTCGTCTTGATGTTTTTTGCTCTGGTAGGTCATTCCTTCTGTTTCCTCAGTCTTGTGACTTTTGTCTATTTTATTTCAAGAAGCTTAATCTTACTGTCTGATTATTTAGGGTGCAAATGAAATTTGGCGAAACAGCTTTTGCGTTCCTGGGTAATCTGAAACCTGGTCAATGCTTGCAAGCCGTGGAAAATATGTGCAAAGTACCAGTATATATCAGTATATCAGTACTCCATTCGTTCAATTGATTTTCTGCTGATTTGCAACCGACTTGGTTTGTTACTTTGCCTAACTTTAATTCCTGTGTAAGTCAATAATTTACGTGTCTGATTTTAGACTAGTTCATCTGTGAATGTCCTTAAGTATTCCTCGTTGGTCAAGAATGTCCACTGTACAAAGTGCCGCAGCCAAATTCGGAGAAGGCTCTAGCATTTTCAAGACGCAGCTAAAGCACGAAGGGTATAGTCAAACCAAGTCAAAAGAGTCCGTTCGTCCTCCAATCATTGTTCCGCTATTTCCTCATGGACCTTTGGCCTATGTTTTTAAAGCCTTTTACTTAAAAAATCATCATTTTGCTTTTAGAGCAGCTCACGTGAAAACTGATGGCCACCGACGACCTGTGCGAAAGCTAAACAGTCTGTTATAAACGATATGTCAGTCACCTATGGATGACACGAGCGTCAGCCAAGTGAAAACGCGAAGCCATTGCAGAGAAATCCAAGCGCGTCTTTCGGCAAGATGGAAGATCGTTCTTTGACCATGCTTGCTGTGACATCTGATGGCTTGATGAACAAGACAGTGCCATCTCCGCCTAAGTCAGCCAAGAATGTGATGCTGCAAGATGAGCTTTCTCGTAAGTTACTTTATGATCTGATTACACTAGTCTACTATTAAAAAATTGACATATTTTTTTAGGTCACTGGTCTTCTTCGCAAAGAGCGTAAGAAGTTTGGTGGACCGAGTGCTGGTTCCTGTTACCAGAAGTCGTATCATTGAGAAATATTTGCAGATTTGTCGTTATTGTTCACTGTTTTGTTGAATAAACATTTTTGAATATTTTCGGTCAAAATGCTTTTGCAGCCTGTGTGGTTTTTTGAGGTAATTAGGGTGATTTGGGGTAATTGAGGTGGTTCGAGCTAAGTCCAAAACATCCTAACAGGACAAAACACCCTAGATCGAGAAAAGGGGACAAAACGCCCTAACTCAAGAAAAAGGGATTAAACGCCCTATTTTGAAAAAAGAAGACGAAACGCGCTAGATCGAATAAAAGGGCCAAAACACCCTTAATTGGTAATAACGTGATAAATTGACCCAAATCAATTCAGTTCGAAATTTTTACCTAGAAATCCATGTTTTCCTTGTTCGTTATCTGACTTAAGCTTTCATAACTTTGAATAGTTCTTGTGGTTTTACTTTCTAGCGTTTGTATTGTAGCCCATATACTGTTACTGTTTCAGAAGATTATGAACGCTAACAACATTCTCTTAAACGGGCAATTAGATTTTGCTGCTCTAGGACAAGCTTTGGGGCTCGATTACCAGTTTTTTTGGAATTCCTTCATAATGCAATCAGGCCAGTGGTGGTTGAAGAGCTAGAGGTTGCTGCCGTCGAACAGGAGAAAGCCGAAGGTGGAATCGACGAAGTAATTGGAAACGAGGACACGGTTAGTCGCTTATTGTTGCATTGAAGTTAATTTGTCTTGTTTCAGAATCACATCACTGTCGTCAAATCACAGAAGGGCAAAAACAAGGCCGTGCACAAAGGTCATCAATTCGTTACTCACCAGAAAGACTCCGACGGCTCAATTCAAGACTGGAAGTGTGATAAGCGTGGAGCTTTGAATGGATCTTGCAAGGCTCGTCTACAAACAAAGGTTTAGGGCAATATCTTTATCAAATTCATCGCGCATAACTCGACGAGAGAGCACAATAACTCCGACAATCCAATGATACCGGCTACCTAACAACACTTTTCCGTACAAACCAGGAATGAAAATTTGGTCTTATATAAATTTATTTAGGACTATTTATGATCCTAAAAAGGTCCTTATAGTAGTATGGTCCTATTTTAAGGCTATGGTCCTGTTTAGGCTCACTTTGACTATTTCAGTTCTAAATAATCCTAAATTAAGGGCAAATAGTACCAAGTTCTTATTCCTGCTATAAACAAGGCGACGACAATTTTTTTTATTTTTTTGCCACATCGGGCAGAACAAATGATAACAGTGCATGATCATATCATAACATCCGGTAACAGGCAATAACATAACTGCTCGAATACCATCAAATTCGTATTGGATGCAGTATTCCTCTTGAAGTAGTTGGCAAGAAAAATCAAACAACAAAGTGCGACCGGTAGACGATTCGGCTGCGACTTGAATTTCTACAAAGCCGATTAATAGAAATAAAAAAACTAAAAGACACAAACCGGTTGAGTCAGTTCCACCTGTGTTCTCCATCGCCTCCTCGGGCTTTTTCTGGCTTGCTGGAATTGAATCTGTTGCTCTTCTTTTTTTGGTTTTTGCAGTACGCTCAGCTTTTTTCGTCCTCAGCCCAGTCTTGTTAACATCAGGCACCAGATGGAGAGCAGCAGACAAAAAATCCCTACAGTGCGACAAGATGTCCGCCGATTTTCGGTCCTTAGCTTTGATCTAAAACAAAACCAACGTTTTTGAATCATAGGTGTAACTGACTGAAAATCTTACGTCGAATTCATTCCATAGCTCCCATATTTTATCGTTTATCTTCACATATTTCAAGTTCTTTTTCTTCGGATGGGCACCGTTTTCGACGCGTACCACTCGGACAGATTGCTGATACTGCAGCTTTTGGAGGAAAGCGAAGAGAAAAGAATTACCAGGCCTGCGCAGTGCTCCGTGGCGTCTATAACCGAAAAAGATACGATTAGCACTGATGCGAGAAAATAGTAACCTCTTTAAAAAAGAATGATAAGCTTCGGCAGCATTATTTGTTCTTTTATCTTCACGGTAGAAATTCCACAGATGAAAAGCCATTGACATCCATTGAGTCTCAAAGTAGCACACGAATTTCTTCAAATAAAAGTATGCTGATTGATCATTGTTATTCATTAGAGACAACAAACCTTGATAAGCACCTCGTCACCTTCTAATGCAAGTAATTCATTCTTCAATAATTCCCAAGCCGGTGCAAACTGCCGTATTATCTCTAATAAGCGCCCCGGGGCGCTTATTTTTCAACCCTCCGAAAATCGAAAAAATTTTGGGTCAATCTCGAGATTTTTGGGTGTACAACCTAAATCTAAAAAGTAGAATCGGTAGAGCTCGTGGGAGTTAAGAAAATGCAAAAAACAGCTTTGTAAAATATTTGCTCTGCCCCGAGATACAGACCCTCAAAGTAGAGGGGGGGGGCGCTTATTAGAGAGGGGGCGCTTATTAGAGATAATACGGTAACTGAATTAAACGGACGAATCTTATACGAAAGTCGAGGAAATCCTATCGGGAAACGTTTCGGGAAACGTTTCCCGAAAATAGGAAAATTCCTAAATTCGGGAAACGTTTCCCGAAAATAGGAGAATTCCTAAATTCGGGAAACGTTTCCCGAAAATAGGAGAATTCCTAAATTCGGGAAACGTCTATACGCCATAATTTCGACTTCTTCGACTTAGATTTTGAAAACACTGCCCCTGCAGTACTATGTTAAGAAAATTGTTTAAAAGTTTTGCTTCGTGCTACAAAAATCAATAAATTTCTCTAACTGGCTCAGACCAAAAATGTTTTAACCAAAATACATCTCTCACTCTGTCAGAGTTTGCAAAGTCTGATTTAAAACCTTGATTTAGTTACCCTCTGTATAAATTAGTTTAATTATTTTAAATTTCACGAAGGACGAAAAATCAATTTATGAAAATTGTCGAAATTTCGAGATTTTAACCACCACAACCACTTTTTTAATGCATTTTGATACAGTCGACTTTCTCTATAATGTACCACTTAGGGACTGACTTCAGGGATACGTTATAGAGAAGGGTTCGTTATGTAGGAAGTATATTGCAGCCAATTCTCCGTATAAAGTACTCTCCAGTGACCGACCTTTAGAGTACGCTATGAAGGGGAATACGTTATATAGAGTGTACGTTATAAAAAGAGTCCACTGTATCAAGACCAACTATTTCATCCACTCTAGACACTCTACACGAAAAGGCTTTGATTTTTAACCGAAAATTAATTCGGGCATGGCTAAGCCTAAGCAATCAAATTTAAGAAAAAAGTTGATCTTCCGCATTTTTAATGCTATTGGAAGATGGAATTACCTAATGGTTTTGGAAACAAAAAAAAACTCAAAAAGTGTTTTATACATGTTTTTGTATGTCTATAAGTATTTCAGCGCTATTATACATCAAAAGACTGAAAAATACACGATAAATAAACTCAAAACATTAAAATTCCGAATTTTCGCCGTTGATAAAATACCGAATTCCGGATTTTCAACGTGTTTTAAATCTGGAAATTTAGGATTTCCGCCTACCTCCCTATTTTTCAACCTCACTCGAGGGGAACCGTTTATTAGAGACTACCCTTCAAATAGACACTACTTGTCTATTTGAATAAATACGGTACGATAAAAATTAGAGTAAAGTGGTGTAGCTTATCAAAAAAATTGACTATGAAAAAAGGACCAGTGATCGCAAAATAAAAAAAGTCACGCCTTTCAAAGCATAAAAGACTTACAAGTGTACTAGAGATGTTCACGAACGCATATTTTCGAGATTCTAAACAAAATTTTTGAAGAAAAAAAGTTTAAAAAAAAAGTATTACCAAATAAAAAGGTATTTATGGTCTTGGCCAATTCACGTTGTTGTTCAGCCACGTTCAGTGAATCATTAGTTATTGTAGTACGGCAGCAAAACTAAAAGTTTTTATAAATTTTTTAAATAATGAAGAACTTTATTGCATACTCTTCTAAGACTGCCAGAAAGAATTTCAGGAACGTCATCTACTAGTAGTCCACAGCTACTTCCTTTATTTTTTAGTCTACATTGTTCACCGTAAAGCACAGAAATGTTGACATATTTGTCTTTGTTCATATCTCTTTGAAAAAGAATGGTAGCATAGCAGTTCTTAAACACCAATTTAAGATTTTAAAAGCGATTTGTAATTTTCAACCTCGAACACAGGGTGGCCATAATGCCCTCTTTTTGAAATTTTAGCCCTCTTTTGATTTGACAAAAGAGGGCAGGAAATTGCAATCGAGTAAAAATTCTACATGAACGGAATGCTTTACTTGTTGTGTTTGCCACTTTTTGTTGTTTTCTTTTTTCTTTTGAGAGTGAGAGTGGATTAAAAACACTTATGGACACTGAATTCTTTGGAATAGAGGCAAATGATCTACTGGATGAGATGGAGCGACTCAAAGTTGGATGGCAAGTTAGGTTTGTGAGGCCTTTCAAGATAAGGTATTGCCAGAAATATGTCTGCGCTTTAAATACCATACCTTATCCATGTCTGCTTTAGGAGTTCTATTAGGATGCAATTAGCTATATGAGAAGATGGTTTAACTTCTTGGACGAATTCGATGATTTTCGGTGGATGCGAATGGGAGAACAATTTACTCACGCAGATGTTCTGTTGTCTTATAAGAAGTACGTTTCTGCCAATGTGGAGGAAAGGAATCTCTTGCATAAAGAAGTGACCGAAGCAAAAGATCTATTGGATGAACTTAAGGAGCAGTCAGAATTCAAGAAGCTCAGTTATGCAAACAAGTAGCTAATTGTCTTTAAGGTTTGATTTTAATCGTTTTATTATGGATTTGCATTGAATAGAGAGATATAGAATCCGAGCTCCGTTGTGCTAAAGAAACTGGTGTTCGCTCTGCTATCAGCGTTTCCATCAAACGCCTTCTGTGAAACGATCTTCTCATTGGAAAAGATTATATGGTCAGACGAAAGGAATCGGATGAATCTCGACACGTTGAATGCTCTCATCTCCGTCAAGATCAACACCGATTTGGATTGCATCAACGTTTTCGACTACTTCCTCTCTAAGAAAGATCTTCTGAAAAAAGCAAAATTCAGCGAGAAATATGAATGGTTTGAATGAGTTAGTTTTGATGTTATATATTCCGATTGTTTTGCTCTAGAGAAATAAAAAAATTCTGAAAGTATAATTTTTGTGCAATTTTTTGCATGTTGAACTAGCTTAAGTGTTGCGTAGTAGAAATATTTATGATGCCCTCTTTTTCAAAATTTTTACTTGTAAAGTCCCTCTTTTTGTGATTGCATGCCCTCTTTTCCAAAAAAATGATATGGCCACCCTGCTCAAACAGGGCTCCCAACTTGAAATTTTAAAATAAAGGACATTTTTATAAAATTTGGTCGAAAAGTGTCATTTTATCCAGTGCTTATCGGGTTTTGATACCAAGAACAAAGATTTTGACGCGAAATCTCAAAAATTCTAAAGATTTCGGGTCTCAAATAAAACACAAATCTTTAAATAGTTTGGGAGCCCTGATCTTGAACCTATTAGGAGGTGTCTATAACTATTTTTTGAGCCAGCACCACACAATAGGGTACAGTCGACTCTACCAATAACGATTACGCCTATTGATTTTATTGGTCACCTTTGGCCGGTCTTAGGGTCTGCGTTATTGGTAGAGTCGACTGGAGTTAGCTTTGTTAAAAAGTGAACTTCAGATAACTAGATTTTCTTTGTCGGTAATTTTTAAAGTGTTTTCTCTTTGCCAATAACTTAATTTTAGTGAATAGATTTATTAAAATTTTTGCTTTGGGGATTTTTGCAATTTTGACATTGCTAATACTAATCTAACTTTTAATTCTACGCAACTTTTGTATACATTGCAACAGCTGCTTGTCAACATAAATAAATAAAACCTTTACAATTTGTTATGAACTATTTATATAAATTTATTTTTTAAAATTACCTCAGACATGTTAACTTGACTAGCACTCATCGTTTTGTTGTAAATCATTGTATTTTGCATCATATTATTACCAATCAGAGTGTAATTGCGCACATCATACAAGCAAAGCATTTGGCGTCGATTGGCTGCTTGTTTTGAACACTTTAAAGGATCTTCACAGCAGCAATGAAGGCGATACAAAAATTCAGTTTTCCTTCCATCATTTTTAGTTTCAGATTGAACCAAACAAAAGTTAGATTGTTTTTCCAAATATTTCTTCAAATTTTTTGCTATATTAACTGGACAGAAAGCATTTTTAGCAAAACATTACTCTGGCTACACTTAACCCTAGGACGGTATTATTGCGACGACTCGTCCCATTTATTGAGCATCCCATTTATTTTTTAAGTGCTTTTTGAATTGACCCTTTGTCAACTTTTAAATGTCAATATAGGTGAATAAAGGCACCTACATGACCGCCTGAGTATCCTTTTTATTTTGACATATAACATGCATAGTAATAGCAATAAAAAAATTTAGAGCCGTTTATACCACGGTGCCCTAAAGTGACATTTTTAAGTGACCGTCCTAGCTATGAATGTTTTTTACCCTTGTTTATTTTTACCAGTTTTTAATGCTTTTTCAAATTGACATTTTGTCAACTTTAAAACGTCAATATAGCTAGCCAAAGGCACTAACATGACCACCAAAGTCTCCTCATTCGTTTGAGATACAACATGGGTAGTAAAAGAAATAAAAATAAATTTTAGAGCCGTTTATCTTTTATGGTACGATTCGTCTCAACGTGGTGAAGGGTTACATTTTTAACGTGTGCGTCCTAGGGTTAAAATTAAAAAAAGAAAAATCTACATACATTGTTACACCCAACGTCTCTAACTGGCTCTTTGCTTTGGTAGAACTGGTCGAAAAAACCCGTGCTGTTAAGTTGGGAGTCAAACTGGTCATAAAAATTTCTTATATGAGCATAGTTATTGCTTCTAGAAGAAAAGCTCAATGGATCATCAGTGTCTCGTATGAAAACTAGCTGCTCCAATTCACAAGTCTTTGATCCATATAATAAACTCACCTATTATAAATATTGTTTGTTAATTAAGACCTAAAAACAACACTAACCTTTCTTTTCAATCTATCATAGCAAAATGTTGTATTTTTCTTAAGAAAATTACTAGGTGGTTCCAAAGACTCAAACTCATTTATGAAACGTCTGATTGAGTTTGATTTCTAAACATCAGTTTTATCAATTAGAACGTCAATTTTCTAATAGCTCGTTCAGAAATCCGGAGTGGAAATTACTAGTAAAGTGAAAATATATGTGATAACAAATTCCTTTGCTAGAGCTGATTCAAGCAGGAAAATTTAATCTAGCGAGTCGCATGAAAAGTCATTGAAGTCATAGTTTTGCTGAACTGCGAGTTTAACTTTAACTACTTTCGCAGAGTTTTTCTTACATAAATATTCTTACATAAATTTTTAACAAAACCCATGATGCCCGAATCACTGGTAATTCATAGGCTACATTCACACCACTTGTTTGACACAACTATGTTTGACACTCATATTTGCCCATAAATTTTGCTGTAAAAATGCTTTCGACGAGATTTTTTTTGCATTCAGTTCCCTAGTAATTGCCGAATTTGTAGACACTAGGACTATGCACGAGTATTCACAAAATACAGCAAAATTTTGATTTGTTTGACACTCGGACAGGATTCTGTTTTCGAGTCAGAGGTTCCCTGATAACGATTTTCGGGACTTGATATGATATGATAGTGATAGGGAAACATTAATTCCCCGTCTGATATGATAATGATATGATAAGGCCGGCAAAATTCCCATCTGATTTGATAGTGATATGATAGGGTCCCTGTGTTTTTCGTCTGATATGATATGATAGTGATAGACCTCGGAAATTTTTTGCGTGATATGATAGTGATTTGATATGATAACGTTTGATATCACGTGATATCACACGCTTTTTTTTTGTTATCAGATGAATTTGATATGATACTCTGTTTAATAGGTAGTGTGACGTTTCGCTAAAATTTTCATCATATCATTTTTCTTATTATTTGGCGCCAACTTGAATATTTTGGTGCAATTTTAGACAAAGATAGTGGTATCATACCAACCGAACGAAGTGGTCGTCCACTTGGTTCGATTTTTTTTTACGTTTTTCATGTTCCAAAACCTGTTTTCTAGACTAACTCGGGCATGCTGAAGATGGTTTGATAGTGGTAAAATGCCGTTTTCTCAGTGATCAGTTTTCTTAGTGATAAGGGCTTTGAATTCCCCGTCTGATATGATAATGATATGATAACATCCTTGAATTTTTTGCGTGATATGATAGTGATATGATACTGCTGATATGATACTGATCTGATAACCCTATCATATCATATCATATCACGTGATAGCGGAAATGTTCTGATATCAGGGAACCTCTGTTTCGAGTGCCAAACAGAACATGACTGAGTGTCAAACAAATCAAAATTTTGCTGTATTTTGTGAATACTCGTGCATAGTCCTAGTGTCTACAAATTCGGCACTTACTGGGGGAACTAAATTTTTCAGCAAAAGTTATGGGCAAATATGAGTGTCGAACACGGTTGTCTCAAACAAGAGGTTTGAATGTAGCCATAACTTTTAATAAAGTGTTTTACCACCTATTGTGTAAATATTGCCTCCAGGACACGATTTTCTTAAGAAGTCACCGATGCTTTACAAGAAAATGCAATCGAAAAATTCCCGCTATACGGTCCTCAAAATCAAACCTCGAGAAGGTCTCATGCTAGTATTGCCCTTCCTACTTTCCGAATCTAAAGGCTTGGCTACTATAAGGCGACAGGCAAACAAGTTTTGTGTCAAAAGTTTTTATATTGTTTTATCTTTTTAATAAAAATAAATTACAAAAAGTTATGGCAGCAGCAAGTGTGCTACCCTGTCAATTTTTTTTCCAAGTCTAAATCCGATGAAGTCTCGTCGTATGCCTTTTTGACTCAGATATTGTCCACATAGACTGGGTATTGAAAAACTAGCAAATGGCATAGACTAAACTCAATTAGGCATTTTCGATTGTAAGACAAATTTTAAAATATCTTATATTTGACTGTTTCACAATAATATAATTAAAAATATGCACCTCAGACCAGCTTTTGAACTCTTTGCAAGCAATTACAACGTCAACAGGAACATACTTAAAACATGCAAAATTTAGATATTTTTATTTTTTTCGTGAATACCAGGCTTTTCTGCATGATCCAAAAAATTCGGACAAAAGATTCAGACGGATTAGTACTGCAAGATATGTGCTCGCTCTTAACATGCTGCAAGTAAATTAAAAATTTTATGCCAAAAATTACAGTTTTAGTCATATTGAGTTTTTGAACCAGAAGTTTGTCTTTTTGTCGTAGCGGATATGCAAAGGATCCATCTTCCATCAATACACCACCATATTTTACTGCTTTAGAAAATTGAAAAAGTATTATAAAGCGTATAAAAGCTGTCATAAACATGAGAAGTTAGCAAATAAAATAATCAGAAAAATGGAAAAAAACTTATATTATTATATTGACTAATTATGGATGCTGTTCAACAATATTGATTGGCTAGTGAGTAATACACCAAAATACTCTAAAAGTATATAAATTTGTAATATTGGTTAACTTTGTCAATTTTGAATTATCCGGGGATTCAAACATTTGAAATTGAACTTATTATCGTGGGAATTCTTTTTCAAAGATGAATGTATAATATAATAAATATTTAAATATAAATATTTATAATACAGGGTGGCGCAATTTTTTGCGGATTTAAAAATGGCTGTAACTTTTTTTTATCTCACGTTTCGGCGAGATCTTTTTTTGTTCGATTTCCCAAGGTGCGACGTTTTGTTTGACACTACACGTAGGTGTGCTTGCAATACTTCTCATATTGGGGATGAAAAATGTAATTTACCAGCAAATAAGGTTTTTTGCCGCATGAGAAAGCTATGGTAGGTATGGTATGAAAGATATGAAATTCAGTGCTAAGTTTAGCTGCAATATTGCCGTAGCTTCATTTTTTAAAGTCATGCAATAATGCTTTTGTCTTGTAATAATGCCCCTGAAACAGAAAAACTCTAAAGCAAACATGAACAAAGGGGCAACGAATCTCCTCGCTGTAGCTGCCGTCAAAAAATTTATCGGACCATCGTTGATATTAGTTGGATTTGCATATTTCATATGGCGCGTTATTACAAGAAAGACCTTAAAAAACGAAGCTATGACAATATTGCAGCTAAACTTAGCATTGAATTTCATATCTTTCATACCATACCTACCAGGGCTGCGACCGATTTCTGATTCTGATTTTTTTTCACAAAAATCGGGTGCATAGCACTTTTAAGGACATTTTTTCTTTGTAAGTTACGAATTTAATAATGTGCGACTATTATTTGTGTGTCGATATTCCTTCCTTTACATTGTTTTTTGAGATGAAGCGCAAGGCCGAAAATAACACTAGTTGATGGTTCTACATGGTTGTCATGGTCTTGATGGTTGTATTTCCTACAAGTGGAGAACAACACCAAAGCTAAGTGCAAAACCTGTGATGAAATCTTTGATCGGGATGAGCACGCGTCAACATCAGGTCTAAAGCATCATCTCAAAACGAAGCATTCTAATCTCTACGGCGAGAAGCTGGATGCAGAAGGGCTGAAAAAACGAAGGCAAGAAGATGAAAAAGCATCAATGCTCGAAAGTTCAAAGGACTTTTCCAAACCAATTCCGCAAACCAAAATCAGTGAACTAAATCAGCCTTCTATCGAGAAATAATTTGGTAATTATTTTGCAGTAGAATTGTTGGATATTACTTTAATTTAAGGTGTTTGGAACAAGAATGATGGAAGTACGTTAAGAGTGGACCGTCTCATCCTGGAAATGGCTTGTGTTGACATTACTCCTCTGTCATTTGTAAAGAAACCCGGGTTTCGTCGTCTAATGGAACACTTAACACCGAAATACAATATGAAGTAAGATCTTTTCACCTCATTAGTTCGAGGCTTTGACTTCAAGCTAAACTATTCAGATCTCGTAGGTTTTTCACTGAAACAGAACTACCAAAAACATTCTATGAATGCATCTTGCACCATTTCGTTTACAACTGATGCGTGGTCTTCGAGGGATCAATGCCATTCATTACTCTCACTAACTTGCCACTACATTGATGAAGCATGCTGTGCTCGGTGCTTCCCCAATCGTTGGGAGACATACTGCTGATACTTTTCGCGAGTTGTTGCTTGAAGTACTAGGCGAATTTGCTATTTCATCGGAAAAGGTTGGCTATTTATGAAAATTGTAATAAGTCAGTAATACTCTCCCACTTATTCCAAGATTCATTTGTTCTTGCGTGACGCTGCTGCATCTATAAAGAAGACCACACGGCCTCTGGGAGTTACGTCTTCTGACTGCTTTGCTCACAAGCTGCAGCTGGTATCTCACTTTTCATAATTTTGTCAGCAAATAACTTTGTTGTAGATTTTTAGAGTGTAAAAGACGGGTTCAACCATGTTGATGGCTTTAATGTGATTATTGAAAAATGCAAGAAGATTGTCAAACGGATCAGAAAATCAGATATCTTCAGGCATGATTTCAAAGTGCTGCAAGAAATGTGCGACTTGCCTGTTAGGCTTTTAAAGACGGTTATTTAAAAAAAATTTATGTCCTTGACTTTTGTGTTATAAATTTGCATTTAAAAGATGTTGAAGTGCGTTGGAACTCATCCTACAAAATGCTTGACAGTTTTATTCTGAATCGACAAGTTGTTGGTCTGCTTTCACAAGAATCGGAGATGTATCCTTCTTTCAGCGCTGCAGAGTGGTCAATTATGGAGTGAGTAGTAGCAATTCTGAAGCCAATTTATTTGTCTACTATGGATCTTCAAAAGCGGACTACAACAATAGCAGCAGTTATTCCTATGCTTCGGACAGTTCTATTCAAGCTTGATCAACAGCAAAAAAAATGTGTTATCACTATGCGCTTTCCAGAATGCGGTGAATTCAGGACTAAAACAGCAAATGCATGGATGGGAAAACAGCAGGTTTGTTTTATTAACACATTTTCCAACTTTTTGCTTGAAAAGGAAATTGTTCTAGCCATTTACTGCTAGCGACAATGCTTGATCCACGGTACAAAACAAAATTCCTTCCAAAGATCGCCATCTTGAATATCGACAGTGATTTGAAGAAGAAGCAGAATCCCATTCACAACCACCCTTTGTTGAAGACTCGATTATAGATCAGTGCACAAAAAATGATGATTCAATGATTCAATGATGACTGAATTTCTGGATTTTCAAGAAGGGTTGCAAGAATCTGTGTGTGTATTGCCTTTGACGTATGCCGACATACGAAAAAAGGCGAGAGTGGTGCAAATTAACATCTAGATTTATTGATCTCGCATTTACACGCCTTTTAGGAAGTAGCGGAATACTTAGATGAAGATGTGATCCAATTATCATCAGATTCATTTGCGTTTTTGGAAGTTGCAAGGTGGACTATTCTGCAATCCATGGTGAAAAAATCTCACTCAGCTCCAGAAGAATCAATGGAAAGCGAACGTCTCTTTTCCCAAGCAGGTCTTATTGTCACAGATCTCCGAAAGAGTTTAAAGTCTAATAATCTCAAGATGTTGTTATTTGTTCGTCGAAACGTGAAAAAATTAAAAAGTTATAGCCATTTTAAAATCCGCAAAAAATCTGCGCCACCCTGTATATTTAGATTTCACAACAATGATTTCTAAGCTTTTACTATTGTTATTATTTTTTTGAATTTGAAGTTTTTTGATAAGCATAATACAAACAATAATTTATTTTAGCAATAAATACAAAAAAACAAAAGTATATAATTTTCTTGTTCAATGAAAAGTTAATATTCTTGTTTGATGTTGTCCAAGAACTTTCTAAACCAAATATTTTACTATATATGTTTCTACAGCAACATTTTACCTGATCTTTTTAGGCACTTCTTCAGCCAATTGCACAGATCTGTGTCCTAAATTTCGTTTAGCTTCAAACTCCACGTATTTGACAGTTTTGTTGGCTTGAACAGCCGCATCCACCACTTTTAGAGTAAGTTGGATAGGAATTATAACGTCATCTGCTGCGTGCATGATGAATATTGGGCATTTTACTCTGCAAATAAAAGATTGTGTAAAATACTATTAGTTATTGTAAAAATACCTAGCAATATTTTTGTCCGTAGCCATTTCAAGACGAGCCCTATCCATAGAAATAGTAATCAATTTGTCAAACCAAGGCACAAATCTTAGAGGATTACTTTGAGCATAAGCTGTGTAGTTAAACACATCGTGCAAATTGTTAAATGGTGCCGATAGGATAAGGGCTAATGGAGGAGTGCCTTTTTCACTCAGCTCAGCCTTAAAAATAACCCTTTTTCACGTTATAGATGAAAAGCACTACAGTCTAACCTCGATATAGGGACCGCTTAAGGGTGTCGTTATATCGTGGGTGTCGTTTATCGAGGGTGTCGTTATATCGAGGTTCGACTGTATTTGGTCAAATGCGACTTCATTTTTTATAAGTTATTAATTTCATAAATTAGAGTTTTTGCACTTTTTGGAAACTGATTGTGTGAAACCGATGGCAATCTTTTACTAACAAACGAACATGTGGTAGTGCCCACGCGATATTGAAAAACCCTGTGTACCACTTGATAGATCACCGAATTATTTGACTTAAAGGATCATGCTCATGACCATGACCATGAAAGGATCATGATCCAAGAGAAAGACGAAGATTTCTAGTCTCTGATATTTATACTGTCGTACGTAAACGCCTGTTTTTTATATCTATTTATAGGGTTGTCGAGCGCTCGAAATTTTCGAGTCGGGCGCTCGACTCGAAACTCGAGAAATTTTCTCGGAGGCTTCGCCGCCATTGTCGGTGGTTCTCATGCAATAATTAATGCACAACAGTTTTTTGAACATTGATTTCTCATAAAGATTTATTAGACAAATAATCAAACAATAAAATCACAAATCATCTTCTAACAAAATGTCGACAACTTCTGTTGGCTCTTCTGCGTTTACTTTTGCTTTTTCCAAGATTATTAGTAAGTTAGCAGTATCTTTTGCTAAGCGAGACTTTAATGAGTTGGCGAAAAGAAGACTGGCCTTGGAAAAGCATCGTTCAGAAGCCACGCTTGACAGTGAGATGGCCAAATACTTGCGAGCCATCAGAGAAAGATTAACACGGAAACGGCCGATTGTGATGTCGGTTGATTCTAGTGCAGTTTTTCATGCTGAATCCGAATCTATTTGTAGAATTTTCAGTTACTGTGGAAATTTTCGAGAAAAATGCATTTGAAAAAATTGGTCATTTTGAAAATTTTCAGAAACTTTTGGCATGCCGTAACTCAGTCCCTTTCAAACTTTCGAAAAATCTTGAAAGTGCATAATAATAGACAGACAATATGCTTTCTAATCACGTATCTTTTACTTATTTACCATAATTAAATACCGTCAATAATCAAAAATGTATGAAAAAGTCGAGTCGAGAAAAGTCAACCACTAGCATAACAATTGCCTATAACTTTTCGCAGAGCAATCTTAGTACAGATTTGGTCTTTACAGAGTTGTAGAGAAATAAAAATGCTAACGAATGACACCAAAATCTTTATTGTGAGCTCACCAGCTTTTTCAACGCTTCTACAGTTCGTCATGAATTTTTCGAAGGGTCAAAGACGACTCTGGACAAACCCAAGATAAATTTTGTCCAATTCGCAAGGTAAAAATTTTTTTTTATCAAGTTTTTTATAAGTTGTCATTCAGATATTCGAAAATTCATGACGAACTGTAGAAGCGTTGAAAAGCTGGTGAACATATTACTATTGATGAGACGCTTTTGGGGTTCAGAGGACGGTGCAGCTTTAGAATGTACATTCCAACAAAAGCTGAAAAATTTGGCATCAAAATATGGACTTGTGTGGACGCGCGGACAAAATACCTTCACACATCAAACGTTTATCTCGGAAAACAAGAAGCACATGAAAAGACTCTTGGTCTCGAGGTAATTTCAATTGTGAATATGTAATTTTAATCGTGAATACAAGGTGGATCGGTTGGGAGGAGTAGTGGGTGGAGTAGCTGACCGAGGTCCCTGAATAGACTCATAACTGTCTTGAGCACACGGAGAAGTGTTGTTTTCGACAGGCCTCTCGTCCTCAATTTCATAATCAGATGCAAAATCGTCCAACTCATATTCAGCATCGCTCATATCAATATCGCTCTGCATTTCAAAGTCAATGGCGCTCATTATTGCAACTAAACAGCGTATAAAAATAACACATCATTTTTGACAAAAAATATAAGTGAAACTCAAGCGTTCCGCCACATTTCACACCTTGCTTGTTATCTTATATATTATCTTTTATCTCTAGTATTATCTTGATATAAGTTTAGCCTGTTCCGCAGTTATTTTGAAAGCTCACAATAAAGATTTTGGTGTCATTCGTTAGCATTTTTATTTCTCTACAACTCTGTAAAGACCAAATCTGTACTAAGATTGCTCTGCGAAAAGTTATAGGCAATTGTTATGCTAGTGGTTGACTTTTCTCGACTCGACTTTTTCATACATTTTTGATTATTGACGGTATTTAATTATGGTAAATAAGTAAATGATACGTGATTAGAAAGCATATTGTCTGTCTATTATTATGCACTTTCAAGATTTTTCGAAAGTTTGAAAGGGACTGAGTGACGGCATGCCAAAAGTTTCTGAAGATTTTCAAAATGACCAATTTTTTCAAATGCATTTTTCTCGAAAATTTCCACAGTAACTGAAAATTCTACAAATAGATTCGGATTCAGCATGAAAAACTGCACTAGAATCAACCGACATCACAATCGGCCGTTCCCGTGTTAAGAAAGCGCACTCCATTCTTTGCCCACCAATGAACATTTATTCGTGACCTGGAAAGTCTGGCCTAGGCAGCGCTAGCTTCTTCTCACTCAAGTATCGATTGATCTCCTCCTAGCCATTATTTGCAAATCAAACGGGAACGAAAAATTAAAGATGTAACCAACCATAACTGCATCTTCACATTCCAATATTTCTTGAACGAATTCGGCTTCGCCTTCCTCCCACAAGCCACTTGTTGATTGAATAAGAACTTGACTTGTAGCCACTGACTGTGGAACATCTTTCGACAGCATTTCGAATACTTCTTGCTTGATATATTCCCACTTGTGCTTGGGCATCACAGATCAGAGAGCCATATTATGAACTCATTTTAAATATTATTATAACTCAATATTACTTGTAGCTCAATCGAGGATCAAGAAAAGACGCAAATCCCACTTTGGATTGATTAAGCAGATCCCTTGTTCTTACTTCTAAGCTATCGTTCATTCTTACCGCAAATTCGCCGTACAGATTCTCAAAATGTTCAGACAGCTTTCTGACGAAAAAAAGATAGCAGGAGATAGAGGCATTTTGATAGAGGCCTGAATTACAAGTGTCGATAAAAGTTTTTGTAAGCGTAAACATAATCAAACCATTTTAGTACAATCTTTAAACGGCTGGAGAACCTCGATGATAATTGCAATCTCTTCAAAATCATTCTCCAATAAGTCCTTGATGTGTTTAGCAACAATGCAGCTTGCAAAACATTCAGCAAACTTGAGCAAATTATTCTTTTGTTGCAGCATGGAGGAGAGCATTTCCAAAGTAGAGTTCTACCTTGTCTTAATTTGCTAAAGCAGGAATAATAAGTTACCAACATCATGTTTAATGAACCTACCAGCTTCAAAGTTGTTGATACAATTCCTTGTAATTCTCGAAACGCGGACATAGCTGTTGGAATGCGATGAAATCCGACGGCGACTTTACTTGCTTCCCCCACCACCGATGAAACGACTTGAGTTTTATTGATACTATCCCACACAACTAGATGCAGCATATGGCAAAAGCAGTGATAACTAAAAATCACGCAAAGTTTTTGGTGAAATAATAATGAAAAAGGGATGAATGTTTGCTTTCACGCACCCTCCGCCCTTTGAACCAGCCAAATTTGGAGCGCCGTCCCGCGTAGCAGCCACCACATTGGTTTTTTCCACGTGAAGCTAAGCCAGAGTAGAGTTTATTTAAGCAGCAATGTTATCCCCTGTGTGTTTTTCTAAGAAAGATTCGACCGCCATCACTTTTGATCGAAATTCAAATGCTTCAGTAAAATAAGAGCCAGTGATGCTAAAATCGAGGCAATTAAATACGTGAGTAAAAGCTATTATTCAAACTATTTACCAGAGTAGGGAGTGTTCCTTGTGAGAAAACTCATTCAACGTGAGAGAAATCTGTTGTCCCAAGACAAATAAACGCAAATCTTCGATACACTTTGCTGTCTTGATAGGAACTTCAGCACTGATGATATGACGCGTAGGGAGCTGTTATCAGTAAATTATACACATCAAGCGGAAATATCAAACCATAAAAGCTTACCTTTGCTTGTCCATAATTGTTCGTGATTAATCGGCGCAAAAAAGAAGATTCGGCGATAGAAAACGGCATGTTCGAGTCCACAATGAAGTTGGTCATGTCATTTATCAACTGCTCACTCTGCTGCTTGCTGTAGTTCGAACTGAAAAGGAACGCGACTGACTCTAGCTTGGCTTTCTTTGGCGCACTTGGTCCTACTTGTTTCTTGTTCATAGATTCCCTATGCCTTGCTAATTTTAGGTGACCCGAGAGATGTGTTGTTTTTAGGAAATAAGAGAAAGTGCACAAGAATGCATTTTAAAGTGCACGAGAATACAATGAGAAAGCGCTCAATAAGATTTTGAAACGAAAACTCGAAATTTTTTTCAAGTCTAATTCAACTCGAAATGACAACTCGAAACCTGAAAAATTTCGAGTTTTCGAGTTTTTTTCCAGTTCAACTCGATTCGACTCGACAACCCTATCTATTTATTTGAATTGAAAAAGCTTAACTAACCACTAGTCTAGTAGCTACAGCGGTGCCCATAGAATGAGACCAAACTAAAATAAATATTGAAGCCAAATAAGAAATTGTTTCGATACTTAAATATTATTTAATACTTACTTATTATTGGTTTGGAGCCTGCTTTACTTTTAGCATAGTTGTAAATTGTGTGGGCATCATCATTTAGTCCATTTTCTGTAGCTTCACCAGTGGAATCTCCATAACCTACAAAAAATATTTTATATTTGTTTAAAAAAAACACATATAACATACCTCTATAATCCGCAGCTATTGTGTGAGAGTCCATGCCCGAAATAACGTTATAGAACAATGCCCTGGTGACTCTAGTACTCCCACTACCATGAAAATAAATTGTGACTGCCTGATCGCCTTGACTAATTGCTGTTTCCATAAGTTTTTCATTATTAGAATTGCTGTTACTAAACTGGGCAGAAAGCGAAGAAGGCAAAATGTGCCATGTACCTAGACTAGGCAATTTTCGAGGATCTGTAGAAATGTTTTTAGAGGTAGAGCCATCTTTCTGGAGATAGAAGTTTCTGCCTGTGAAATTGACTGCACTGAGATCATTGTAGTTGGTAGAAGGATCACGGTTGACTAAATTTGCATTTCAGCATGACTGGGGTGATAAATTGTTGTTAGAGGTTACCGTCCACAGAAAATATTCGCTCGGACATGTAGTTGGGAAGAAAATAGAGAATAACAGAGGCTATGCCGCCTGCTAATAGCACCAAAATAAGCAAAAAGGCGAATGAGCAATAACAACAGCATTTTTTGCCTAAATATCAGTTAGTAAAAATTTTTGAATTTAACACCCACACTACCATTTGTAACTTTGGTGCATGCTAGTACAGAACTTCAATTTTGGGGTGTTTTATTTTCAACGCGAAATTCTGCATGGGAAAAGCCAAGAACGAGCAAGCACGGAAGTTACAAATGGTGATGCAAAGTTAGTTAGTATAAAAAAAGCACAGTGGAATCACGATTTACTGACAACTTTATAAGTTCGTTCATCCTTTGGGCTTTTTATAAACTTTTTTCAACCCCAATTTTGAGTATTTTTTCAAAAATTGATTATTAAGTCGGCCGATGGCTTTTCAAAAACTTTAGATTAGCAACATCGTTCCGATGTTTTCACAGTGCTCTTAAAACTAGAGATTAATAGTCGGCCCGACTTTTAAAAATTCTATTGTTAATTTTTTGGATTAGTATTAAATTCATATTTGCCAGTTAGCCATCTTTAAAAAAAAAAGACAAAAAAACTTTCCGGAACACGCCAAATAAAAATGGGAAAAAGTTTTGGATTTTTGTCGCCGAAAAAAGTTTTTGCCGAAAAACGGATTTTTGTCGCCGAAAGAGTTTTCTTTATCGAAAAAATTGTCTAAAAATAATTTCAAACCGAAAATAATTTTTTGTCTTAAACAAAATTTTTTCGATAAAGAAAAAAACCTTTTCGGCGACAAAAAATAATTTTTCCCAGTAGAAATAGCTTCCGGGATTACAACGATGAAGCACTCCAACTATTTTTAAAAATATAGAACTAACCTTTTTGACCCATAGAAACATTTTAATCAATTTAAAGTATTTAATTTTTGACTAAAGTGCAAATGCAAAAAGATCTTTCGGAAAAAAAAGTCTCAAAAAAAATCCCACAATGAATAAATTCCTATGAGCTTTAATCTTTTATTTCCCGCAAGAGGTAGTACAAGAATAATCCGAAAGCAAATACTATTTGTCTGAATGGGTTATTTACCATGGTGACCAAAATAAACAATTTACTATAACTTGCAATGTTTTTCTAGCAAAAAAATACATTTTTTCGGTGCTGGTTTTTGTGATTACATGGTAAAAAGCCGCAGAAATTTTGAAATCAGGAACTGCAGAAACATATTAACACGCTGTATGTATGGACAAGTTTCAACTCGTTGCGTATATTTAACACGGAAAAGGGGGTATGTACCAAACCTAGTGTTTTGTGCACAATGATGGCTGAATGGCTGAAAAAAATTCGGAAAGAGGACATCTTCGAACGGATGAAACAGCTTCTGAAGTTGTATTAGGAACTTCTTCAAATCTCGTTACCTTTTAGCAAATCCTCAATTTTGACACCGGATTCGTGCTCAGCGTAGTCGATTAGCTTACTCTTAAAAATACAAACTCACTGTCAAATTTTGAATTCCCCCCAAAACAATAAATATTTAAATTTGAAAAGCAAATCCTTTATGTCTTGAGCGAAATTCGAAATTTCTGACCGGATTTTTAAAAGTAGTTTTATAAGCAAATCGACTACGCTGAACATGAATCCGGTGTCACAATGAATGGTTTTCTTAGCGAGGACAAAGTTAAAGGAAATTTGTATTACGACTTATACATTCCTTTTGCCCATTTTGTCGTGATTTTATAATAAGCTATTTCTGTATTTAGTACCAAAAGAATTTTCAGATTTTGATCTTTCTTTTCGATATGAACATTTAGCTGAATACCAACTCAGCACAAATTTTTGGCTATTTTAATGTCAAAATTGAATATTTTTGAAAAGTGGCTTTTAGAGGAAAAATCGAAAATTCTCTAAGAAATTGTGATCACTCTGCTACAAGTTGGGTTGCAATAAATAGCCCTTACTGAGTTCTGCATTTTAAGTTATTATTATATACTATATGGGGCATTCCTTTAATCGAGCACCACCCATATTTTGCTAAAATTCCAGGTGGTTAGGAATTGGTGAAAATCAACTATTTTCAAATGCTGTTATACCCGTTCAAAGCCGTTCTTTTCCCGAATTTTTTTCAGCCATCGTGTTCAGCATGAAATTATGCACAAAACGCTAGGTTAGGTACACGAAACCTTTCCACTGTTGAATAAATTCAATTTGCTGTAAAGCTGATTGTTAGAGCTTTTTTTTATAAAGTCGAACCCAGATATAAGAGCACCCTAATATCGAATCTGGAAGGTGCTCTTATATCGAGAGTGATTTTTGGTATATGAACACTCGTGGAGAGCGGCCCGAGGTTCTCTTATATCAGAGTGCTGATATAATTAAGTTTGAGCATTTGTTGTTTTTAAAATACATTACAAACAAAAATTTGGTTCTAAAACAGGGTTCGGATCTCAAAAATTTCAAAATCGGACAAATATAAAAAAATAATATTTTTGGACTAAAAATTAGATTTTTCAAAAACATATTCCAAAATCGCATAAAAACATTTCAATTGAAGGGGAGGGCTAGACTTCATATACGCATCGCATCCTTCAAAAGTTTGGTGTTAAAATGATCCTCACACTCTTGGATACCCAACAAGGTTTCACGCTTTTTGATTTACATCTAAAATAGGCTTAATTTCCGAAAATCGGTATTTTTTGGATTTTTCTTTGACTGCCTTGATTGATATTTTCTAACTTTTTTCTACAAGTCACTCCTTTCATATACGAAAATGTAGCCAAGATTCTGAACTTTCATTTGAGCTATCATGCAAAATAAAATCTTATTTGTAGTTAGATCTAAAACTAAAAAACAAGATCAGATAACATAATACAGTCAACCCTCGATAAACCGACACCCCTGGGGACCGGCCCTGGGGTGTCGGTTTATCGAGGGTGTCGGTTTATCGGGGTGTCGGTTTATCGAGGTCCCTAGTCAATTTCAAAGCTAGGGTGCCGGTTTATCGAGGTATTTATTAAAATACATTCTAAATAATTTCAAACGATTTATTCAAAACAAGTGATGGCAACACACATAACAGCTCAATGCAACGGTGTTCAACTAACTGACGAGAAGAAATTAGAAATTTTCGGCTGAATCTGTTTCGTTTGTCGCACTTTATAGAGGAAATCATCTAGAGCATCGCTGTGACGTAGAATGGCGGGATCATCTCCGTTTTTCTCAACAAACTGACGAACGATCGCTAAGGCGCGCTGTGCTTCAATACGGGTGACCGTTGGCTGCACTACTTCAACTTCTTCGACTTCCATGGCATCTTCTAGCATCCCGTCTTCATCTGCGCCAGTGCCTGCTTCCTCTGCATCAACATCTTGCAGGATTTCTTCCAGAGAAAGAGCACCACCTGTGAAGGAATATTAAGCCACATACAAAGTTTTGCTAAAACCCTACATGTTACCACCAAGTTATCGACATCGACGAAATCTTGCATGATGACGGGGCTGTCTATTTCACCAAGCTGTTGCAATTCCAACCAAGCGTCAAGAAGGTCGGCATCTTCGAGCATGAAGTCTTCGTCCTGGCCAGTGCCTGGTTCAGCCATATCGATCGCCAGAGCCTAAAAAATACAGCTATTAGTGCTAGCTAAACAATACACTAAATTCAATTTTTCACCTCATCAAGCACATATCTGTCGTTCTCTGGTTCCTAAACATAATGTGTTTAGAATAAAAAAAGACAGCTGACAAAAAAAATATAAGGTAACAAATTTACCTCTTGGATGAATTTTGCATGTCGGAAGCAATTTCGAATCGTTTCTTCGGTCACTTGATCCCATGCACGGCGAAGAAGATGAAGAGAATTAAGAAGTTCCAACTTGTATACTCTTTCCTCGTCGATTTCACCAATACGCCAGCGAAGAAGAAGGCGCCTGTAATGAACTTTCAGATTCTGGATTACGCCCTGGTCCATCGGCTAAAAAATATTTAGCCATTCTTTTTGCAATCAATAAACCGAATTAACAAACCTGTGAAAGTGCGGTTGTATTCGGAGGAAAGAATTTGACGCTGATGTTCTCGAGCTTCACATTAGGCGGATGTGCTGAACAGTTATCAAGATAGAGCAAGACTTTCCGATTGTCTTTTTTAAGCTTTTTGTCCCATTTCTTTAACCATGCTTCAAATATAGATCCTAAACTTTTTTTTCAAATGTCATTGAATGTTATGCAATTGTATGTTAAAAAACCTGTCATCCACGCTTTTTTGTTAGCTTCATATTCCACGGGCACATTCGCATTCTTAAAGCACCTTGGTTTTGCCGATCTTCCAATCACTAGCAGCGGTTGCTTCTCTGTCCCGGACATATTAGCACAGATGAGCACAGTTATGCGTTCCTTGCTCTTCTTTCCACCAGCACACTTATCACCTGTACAAATTCGGTGATGTAATCAAAAAGTAGACATTTGAAAATATCTAACCATTGAAAGCCATCGTCTTATTTGGTAGCAACTGCCAAAAGAGTCCCGTTTCGTCAGCGTTGAAGATGTCGTTTGGTGAAAAGTTTGCCAGCGCTTCTCTCAACACCTGACCTTGCCATTCACGGAGAGAACCGACGTTAACTGATGCAGCTTCTCCTTGCTCTTCTTTGAATCGAATGCCGTGGCGGTGTTTGAAATTCTCCAGCCAACCCTTGCTTGCTTCAAAGCCTACGATTCCTTGCTTAGTCGAAATCGCCAGTGCCTTTTCCTAAAATCCAATGATAGAGAACAGTAAGACATATAAAGCTTCTAACCTTCAGTAGATCACCGCTCACTGGCACAGGTGGATTCTGGTTTCGAATTTGCTTGAACCAAACGATAAGAGCTGCTTCCATACGATCATGCTTTCCTGTTTTGAGTTTCGCTCGCTTCGCGCTACTGCCACCATCGATTGCTTTGTTGATTTCTTCCCTGTCCTTCAGAATCCCGTGCAGCGTACCCCTTGGAATGCCAAATTGTTTAGCCAGCTCCGATTTGTTGTTATTCTTAGCAGCAGCATCGATTATTTGCTTCTTGACTTCAAGCGAAACAGCCTTGTGCTTTCGAGTGCTCATCTGAATTGATATAAAATTAGCAACTAGAAACCAGAAAAGTTAGATCACCGTAAAACAATTTACAATCAATTGCAAACAAACAGACGAAAAATGCATTCAAAAAATATTGAATATCTACAACAAATTAACAATGTCTTCGCCATGTTCCAATTTAAAAAATTAGAATTATTTTTGGCAGAATGTAAGCAAAAAAGAGAGGTGTCGGTTTATCGAGGGAATTTTTCTTGGGCCGGACTGTCACCAGGGTGTCGGTTTATCAAGGGTGTCGGTTTATCGGGGTGTCGGTTTACCGAGGGTCAGTTTACCTTACTTTAATGGCTGGCCAACCAAATCAGTCTTAGGGTGTCGGTTTATCGAGGGTGTCGGTTTATCAGGGTGTCGGTTTATCGAGGGTTGACTGTAGCCGCAAAAGTCTAAGCAAAAAAGTGCCGCAGGCAAAAGTTTTGAGCGAAGTGCTGGCGGGAACTTCAAAATTTGAAAAATCAATTTTCAAAATTTTTGAAAATCAATACATTTCTGATTAATCAATACAGATCCGAACCTTGTTCTAAAGCAAGCTTCAATTGCATTTTAAATTTGCTGAACTTTTAGAAATAATTGAAACGTACTCTTTTCAGCCTGTTTAGGTTTGGAAACAAGCCTTGTCTTGTCATTAACAGCAATTTTGACAGAGTTGACAGAGTCTAAACTCATAAGCGTTAAAATAAAAAAATTCAGAGGCTAACCTTCGTCTAGTTTTTGATAAGATACACCACATACATTTCCGTCGTTTTCATTGACTTGAGCACCCTCGATTTCGATTTTCATTTAGGCGAAATCTTAAATAAAACAGTCAATCAATGAAAAAATACTCAAATAAACGTAGAATTATTTAGCATTTTATGTCTCATATTTTTTAAATGATTGATAAGGGAAAGTGTGAGCATGCAAAGACATCTTTTTCTAGATAACCTACTTTCAATGTAGTTCATGGACTCTAATTATTATAGTTAAAATGCCGAAATAATTACCCAATCTGATTTATCTATTGCTGCTTCAATTAAGTATCTTTATACAGTATTTGGACTATGAGGTTCCGTCACGTTTTTTGTTTCTTTTGTACTTTTCTCCCAACTTTTTCCTCGCAATTGTTTTTCTGTAAAGTAGGTGCACAACTACAGCGTATCCTCTTTCTTTTGAGTATATGGTTGCCAATACAAACATGTATATTTATGGGGCTTAGACGACCAACAAACTTTGAAATTGGCCAAATTTTTTGATTTTTCAAAACTTTTTCAACTTCCGAGGGTTTGTTACCCTACTTTTTTATAACCATTTTTAATTATGTAAAGTAGGTGCACATCTACAGCGTCTCAGCTTTCTTTTGAGTATAAGGTTGCCTATACAAACCTGGATATTTGGGGGTCAGAGACGACCAACAAACTTTGTGGTGCGGAAAACGAAAAATTTGTGTAATTTTTGCTGGGTATTTTATCTGGGAAAAAAGTATGTAAAGATATACCTATTTTTATGAATAAAGTCATAGCCCCTCATTGAAATTTGAATTTGCTTGATAGTGTTTTAAAATACAGGAAAACACAACAAACATTCATAGGGTGTTTCTTTTAAAAATTAAAATCGTTTTACTCTGTAAAAATTTTTTCTCCAAAAACTAATCGAACCGTCAGAGCTTTCAAACAAGCATAAATTTTTCTGTATGTGATTGAAAGAAAATAATTTCACAACAATTTTAATTTTAAAAAACGGGCAATACTTCTCTTTTGTCTCAAATATACTTTTTTTGTCCACAATACACTTTTTTGAGTTTCCTGAGTTTTTTTTCGTCCAACTTTTCATCGATCTTTTTGTCCAACATCCTGAACATCATTCGTGTTATCCAACATTCTTTGTAATATGCTCATTGTCCATCATCCTTGCAAAACAAGTAGTGCTCATCTACCCATGTAGGGCTACAAAATAATAATAATATAAGATTTCACAAAAATTATTTAGGTAACACGTTAAGATAGTGCCCACAAACGTGCCCTGTACTTGAATCAACTTACTCAAAATAGTTTTCAGATAGGACTTACTATATGAAACCTATTTAGTTCTCAGTGAAGACTTAAGATTGGGCGCTCATTACTAAGAATACGGTATATGTTTTTTATTTGGGTTGGTTTCTTTTATTGGGTTGTCGCATAAGTTCGTAGCGTTTTTTTAAACAAGCGTTTAAGGTCAGTTAGCATGGACACTAATTGATATGTTATATACCATTTTGTAGCCCATTCTCTGCTCTTCAAAAAAAGCTATCACATGTACAAATTCAATATAATTTATTGTCCAAAAACAACAATACAAGTCAATCAATAATATATTCTCCTTCTCTGTTTACGACTTCCTCCCATCTTTCTGGCAATTTGAATATCCCGCGTTTAAAAAAATCCGCTGACTTTGATGTGAAGAACTCATTCATCCATTCTTTGAGTTCTATGTCATTGTTAAAAGAAACCCCAATAAGATTGTTCTGGAGCGAGCGAAACAAGTGAAAATCAGATGGCGCGAGATCTGGAGAATATGGCGGATGCGGCAAAACCTCACAACCCAGCTCTTGAAAAACGGCTTTCGTTTGCTTTGCAACGTGATGCCTGGCATTGTCATGTTGCAGAATCACTCCATTGTGTTGTGGTTGCTTTCTTTGTATTGCATCCCTAAGACGACGAAGTGCTTGATTGAATGCAAAAAGAAGAACATGTCGGAAATGCACATTTTTCTCAACTTGACACTCCATTGTTTAAGCCTAAAAATAGAACTTTTTATAGGACGGCACGGCAAAACGAAAAGAACGATCGGATAGAGGAGAATGAGAGCTACTAAATGGTATATCAAACGGTATATAATGGTATATAAAATGTCTTATCAGAAAAAAACGCTACGAACTTATGCGACAACCCAATATTAGAGAGGGACCATTTATTGGAGAGAAATCGTTTATTGGTTATTTTTCGACCAAATTTTTCGTGCAAATTGAAAAAAAACGGCTACCTTTCTGTATGTCGGTTGAATTATTATTATTTTTTAGTTGTTTTCTACGGTTTGCTCACATTTCAGCACTCAATCAATGCGGCAGCAAAGCAGTTTTAAACTGGAGGAAGAAAGAAGATCCTTCTGAAGAACCCGATATGCATTTGATTTAGTCTCCTTCTTATTAAGTTTCAAGCACCAAATATGATCGAAATAAATTCTCAGAGCTTTTAGAAATTTCAGGTCACGAAATAAAATTTATTAATATATATATGCCTTACTTTAGAAATTTTCTGGTTATTACCTAAGTTTGAGGGGGCATTTTGGACTTACAGGATTACAACCCAGACAATTTTGTTAACTTTGTTGACTCAAAGATGACCAGCAGATTTCTATAATTAAGAAAATTTTTGGCGTATGCTACATTTTTTACGACATATGACAGCAAGAAACAAAAATGAAAAACAAATAAGATCATAATAGGCTTTTGTCAAAAGAAATAGCTATTTTTTGTAAATAACGACTAACATACAATAAAGTGTACACTTAAATTTTTTTGGATTGACGCTTATTTGTAGTAATCAGTTCTGGACAACTTTTATGAATAAAATTTCTAGCAAACTACAAACTATAGACATCAAAATTAATTTTTTTAGATTTTGTTTGACAAGGCATACCTTTATATTTTATTTGATCAATTAAATCCGCTATACTGACTAGTGAGCAATAGTACAGGGTGGGCTAAATTTATCTTTTAATTTTAAGAGAACAATGGATATCGAAAGGCTGATGTCGGATTCAGAGGTAGGAAGTCGGATGTCGGAAGTACGATTTGAAATTTTCATTTTTTCTGTTCAACTATTAGAAAGTTATTTTTCGTGAAAAGAACCTCGAGAATCGATAAAAACCTATTTACAGAATGAAAAAGTTACGAAAGCTTAAAACCTCTGACATCCATTGTAAACACTCCATAAATATTTTAATATACCGCTCTTCGCCAAAAATCTTTTCGTTTCAATTAAAACGCATGGAGAGTTCGAAAAACACCAAAAAAGGAGGGAAAAGTTACTTAGGATGTAAAATTCAACATCAGCGGATAAGATAGTGTTTTGTGGCTCAAAATGGTACGCAGGCTCGGCCCCACCTACGGCCCGTCAGTTATTTTGGCTTGTTTGACCAACATATAGGGGTAATTCGACTTTTTGACACCATATTCGAAATCAGAGACTCAAATTACCCTCACACATCGGTCAAACAAGCCAAAATAACTAGCGTGCACCACGTGGGATCGAACCTGCGCACCATTTTAAGGCTGTAAAACACTAACGCTTATGACGGCCCCAAAAATTTGAATTTTAATGCAGTTCAAGAACAACAAAACGCCAAGAACATTTTTGGTGAAATTCAAATTTTTAAACAAAATGTTTTATTTATTTTTGTTTTCCCAGGGTTATAAAAGTTTTTAATTTACAGTTTACCTAGAACATATGTTGTTTTTAGCAAAGGCACACATCATTTAACTTTAAAAACGTGTTATTTAGCAAGAATACATGATATGCCTTTGAAAAATTGTGTTTTGCTGTAACATCCGCTTCGTGAATATATTATGTAACTATTTTTGAAAAAATTTTATTTGGTGCCAAATTTTCCTAATGCACTATCATTCGAATTTTGGGGGAGCCGTATATCCTCTGCGCCACCGATGTTGAATTTCCCAGCCGAATCTCCATCTCTTTATTCTATAACATAACAGCAAATCATCTACAGTCTAATCTGCGTTATCCGACACCCGGAGATCGATTTGGTTGGCCAGCAGCAAAACTCAGTAAATCACCACCCCAGTTATCTCACACCTTACGGTCGGTCCCGGCTGAGAAAAATTACCTCGTTTAAAAAACCATGGTTTTTGTGCGCAGTGGCATGTGCAAAATTTGAATTAACGGGAGGCAGTTATCTTACATCTCTCATTTCACTCTTTTAAATGATTTCAAACGACTCAAAAGAGTTTAGTTATACTAGAAAGTAAATGTCCCCCGCCAATTCAAATTTCGCACATGCCGCTGCGTCTAAAAACAATGGTCCTTTAGCAGACACCACTGCTTGGTCACCTAAATTTCGCCAAAAATTTCATATTCAAACTTCCACTGAAAATCTTAAGTTGTTCAAATATTCTTTTCTTTGATGGCTAATTTATTTGTGCCCGTTATGTTCATTTTTTGGGTTCCTTTTTAATTTTCTCATTTTATTTCGTCTAATATTTGATTGTTGGGGACTTGTAAACTTGGGGTGTCCCTGTCCCTTCGTTCACTGTGAATAATTTGTGACTCTGGATAAGCAGGACAAGTATACAAAATGTGTGCGCATCAGAGTTTCTTTATGCGGTACGCACCAGTTAAAGGACCATAGTCACGCGTTCTAAATTTTCCACCGCAAATTTAAATTTTTTTCCTAATCATTGAACTTCTGTACGGATTTTTCAACTTGGTCTCTAACAAAATATGGCCTAGAATCTAATTTTAGGTAAATTTTTAAGTTGAAAATCCGTACAGAAGTTCAATGATTAGGAAAAAATTTTGAATTTGCGGGGGAAAATTTAGAACGCGTGACTATGGTCCTTTAACAAAACTATGTTCAAATCCCATCTTTTAAGAATATTTGGGTACCTATTTTGGTTAGTTTACCCTAGGAAACTAAGACAAAATTCAAAATTTGGTAGCAGAACTAAACTTTTTAGTAAATAAAACTTCAGAAAACAACTCTTTTATCGTTTTTAGTGTATAAAAATAACCTGGGAAGCGTTAGAACACCATTTACAATTAAGAGAAAAATTTGGCCCGCCACCGCTCAAGTAAACAAGTGGCCATTGTTGAATTTTGATGTCTTTGTTTGATTAAATCAAAACTTTCGGTTAACCGACACTTTTGTCTTGATTTGTATAAAAACTTCGATTATCCGACACCCCAGTTAACCGACACCCTACGATCGGTTTCTAGGGGTGTCGGATAAACGAGAGTACTTTAACAATTTTAACAAAAAGATAACAACAAAATTCGATTTAACGGCTCCGTCCATATTCGTGTTTCCAGCTTAGGCCTTCAAACTGAATGCATCGGTAAAGGTGGCGTCCATAGTATGCTTATTCAAACAAAAGCATGAAAAAAAGGAGCATTTGTGATACACTATCCATATAAATCCCCTTCTGTTTTTAAGAAATGTCCTTTTGGGGGGAATGTCTATTTTTTTGAAAGAAATTTAAGAGTCCTAGTTCAGACTGAATATACAGAGTGTCCCAAATTAGTCGCCGGTTTTGATTTGGCCAAAACTTTTATATTTATTCACTTTTTCGTGAGATAAATAAAGAATAAAAAGCGATTTCAATAGTACTTCGTTAAAACTTAATTTTTTATTGATCCGTCAAACTTTTGAAAGGTAAGAAGAAGAAACTCTTCTTATTACTGAACTCTTTATAAGCAACCAAAAATCACTCAAAATTCAAACCCTAGTATTGAGCTAATTCTTCAGTTCACATTATATCCGTAAATGAGCACCCTATCGTGTATAAAGATCATTTGTTGAAAATTATCCCACTCCTGTACAGTCAGCAGAATGCGTTATTGGAGCAAAGTCAGATAAGAGGCAGCAGTCACATTTCCGTTGATAAAGACCGTCCTAACGATTGCCATTCTATCGACTGCACATTACACACTCCAAGAATCACTGCCTGGACAGAAGTCGATAGAATTGGAGTCCTTGGGCCAGTCTTCTTGAGTGATTGTCGGTTGCTTTTAAAAAATTCGGTAACATTAGGAATTTCTTCTTTTCTGGTTCAAAAGTTTGACGGATCATTAAAAATTAAGTGTTTATCAAAAAATGACGAATGAAGTACTATTCAAATTGCTTTTTATTCATCTATCAAACCAAAAAAATCTCACGAAAAAATAAAAAAGTTAAGGCCAAATCAAAACCGGCGACGAATTTGGGACACCCTGAAGAAAAGGAAGAGTTTCTTCTTTCAAAACTTTACTACATCAAATATGACGTAATGAATTACATTTTATAAATTTTAACAAATTCTTGTTGTTTATAAAATATGACTCTTATAAAGAGCACAGAAATTTATATATAAAACTACGTATGAAACTTATAATCTTTTGCGTAAATATTTTTTATTGTATTTTATCACTTATTTTATATTTTGTTTATTTATTTTTTGATTTGCTTTTCCCAGGTTTCCCAAACTGCTTGTGCTGCTTATCAATAGCGCTTAATAACATAATCGCTGATGGACGAGTGACTTAACGACTTCGTAGTTATTTTGGAAGTTTATTTTTGCAAAAAGCACTTGGCTAACTTGTATTTGTTTTTGTATTTATGTTTTCTATTAGTGTTTTTCTGTTTAATTTTAAAAGAAAGTGGCTAAATTGATGTCAATACTTTAAACAAGGTCAGCTGGTATTAGCTTCGAAACATTTAGTTAACTCTTGATTAACATCAGCTTAAAATTGACCAAGTTTGTCGGCTTTAGCTAAAGTTCAGGTAAAGTAAATCCTATTAGAGACGATCCGTGGATGTGACGCTAAATGAAAAGGGTCGACTATGCAGACTTATAAGTTCTTTGATTGGTGTCTCAATAAGAGCCAATGAATAAATTCGTGGCCCAAATAAAGACTTAGACAAATAACCTATTTTTGCAAAGAAGATGCCAAGATTGTACTGCGAGAAGGCGGCGCATTTTTAGCGCAAGACCAAAGGCTGTTTAAATTGTGAAAGACTCAATTATATTCCACTTTATATATTTTTATATTCGAAAACCTTGAACGTCACAAAGACAAAATTCTAGATTTTTTAAAGCTGAAAACTCAAATGAAAAAGGAAAAAAGTTCTCCCAAAACAGTAAAAGCTTTTTACGAGTAAAAACTTTTCTAAGAAGAGTTTACATTTAACCCAGTTTTTTGGGGGTACAATGCGACTTTTCTGCGCCAAAATACTCGTCAGATACTAGACAAATATTTATCAAAAATATGATAGCTACATCCAAATCTGTGAAGCAAGGTGACTAATCTTAACATCCTTCTGTCTAAGAAAAAAGATCACACGTGATCTTTTTTGAATGAAATCGTCCGAAGTTTGATACCCGTAATAACTCAAGGATATTCGAAAATTTAAGATACTAGATTTACCGTATTACCTCCAATAACTCCCCTCTCAACTTTGAAGACTTATATCTCAGCCCAGAGTCAATTTTTTGCAAAGCTGTTTATTGCGTTTTATTAACTCGCATGAGCTCTACCGATTCCACTTTTTAGATTTTTAATTTTCATCCAAAAATCTCAAGATCGACCTCAAAGACCCTTTCCCGATTTTGGAGGGGTTGAAAAATAAGAAGTAATATTAGGTAATATTAGAGGTAATACGGTGAGCCTAATTTTTCTTGAAAATCTGAGATCGCCACCTAAAAAGTAAAGAGCCTTCTTTTAAACAAAATAAAGATCATGTCGTTTCGATGTGAGAATTTCAGTTAAATTTTTAATAAAATATAGTTGACTCTCGGTCTATGCCGATTATTTATGTGCTTCGCCGATTAACCAAACATATATTTTCTAAAGCTTGCTTTCGAAAATTTCATGAATCAACTTAAATGCTGAAATACAACTTTGATTTAGTCAAATCACTGCAGAAATAAATTACTTGTACCACATTAACATCTAAAACCAGTATGCTAACTGTTTCACTTTCTATTAACCTTTGAAAGCTAATCGCAAAGCGTATTTTTTGCTACTGCTGAAACCGATCATATAGCTAATAAATCATTTGTGTTTGTTGTTGGGACAAACGACCCAGCATTCTTCCTTCAAAGCAGACACACACCCGTATTCTTTAAAAAAAAGCTATAGCCAACCGCTTTTTAAATCGTCAGCCAAGTAGCAAGCAAATTTTTCCTTCACTTTCCCCTGTCCCCACGTGGTGTGCAATAGGAAGGGAAGCAAAATATCGACTGGCTCTAGTAAACAAGCTAGGAAAAATAGTGACTGCTTTATTGTTAAGAGACAGAGAGCAAGGCAAAAGCTTGGGTTCTTGCCTTGTTCTTTTAGCCACCATGTGGTCCCAGTATTTTCATCGTCACAAACAGCAGCTGGTGCTTGCTTACTTGATGATGAGCGCAGCTAGAAATTTCTTTGCTGCTTTAGCTAAAGTAGAAAGTCCACTGGAATTTGACATGTTTTCTAACCAAAGTTTTAATTTTAAATGAAAAACAAGCTTGTTACTTTGCACCTAAAGATTGTTCAGAGTTGATTTTTGATGCTTTGAAGCTTTTCTTATCTGGCACGCCGCTTGCTTCCTTTGTATAGATTTTTAATTGACTTATGAAATGCTAGCTTTTTCTGTTTTCATCTGGCCGATTGGACTTTGTTCACTTATTATTATTTATCGGTTTGAGTGTCTGATATTTGAGATTGGTTGATAAAGATAAAAGAACACTGTTCTCAAAAGTAATAAATTGATTAGCAATAGTTTTTTGATCATTAGTTGTGATGTGTAAAAATGAAACAAATATGCAATATTCCTGTGTGTTAAATAATTTTAAAAAGCAAATAATGTAAACAACACTAACAATATTTGAAAAGGGGTGGTACTTTTTTTAGTACCAAAATACTCTTTTCTATTATCAAAATTCACTTAACACAGAACAACTTTTTCGCAATGATAATTTTTTTTGTTGACACATAAATTTGTAGCCCTAAATCTCAGCTTACTAACAAAGCCTCGAACTCCTCTAAAAGTTTCCAAAAATGTAAAGATTTCGGTCTTCGTATGAAGTAACTTTTTCAACCAAGTTCCTCTCTTCAAGCCCTTAGATCTCTAAATTTTTAAAATGTTTTACTGAAGGATATCGTTTTGAACAGTTTGCCTTTTTGTGTTCTTGAAAACGAAGTGACCGATAAAACCGGGCAATTTTTTTTAAACTTAGCATATTTTTACAAAAACTGGGCTGATTTGTGCCTTTTTCATACAATTGAAAAAGCTTGGTCATTTTGAGGCGTCGTAAAGACGGAGCACTTGAACCGAGACCACCCCCCTTCCCCCAGTCAAATCAGCTTGGGGGACCAAGGCAATTTTTTTCGAAAAATTTTGACTGCACTATTTTTTCATCTAAAGCCTTAATAAACACTTTTTGATCATGTTTATACAAAGAAAAAATGCTGGTATAAAAAATGTTCAAAAAAAATTGCCTTGGTCCCCCCAAGCTGATTTGACTGGGGGGATAAGGGTGGTCTCAGGTTCAAATGAGTGGGGGAGGGCTCAGGTTCAATTTAGCCCGTGAAGACTTCTCTTCTAGCATTAAAGTCTGCGAACTTTTTAGAGTAAATTTTTACCTCTTTTGTGCATGAAAATTCTCACATTTTTTTCGAAAATTTACAAAACATTTTATAAATCACGATAAAAAGCTTGTTACTTAGCTGTGCACGCATCCCAAAAATATTTACAAAAACTACCTTCTGTATCATTTATTTATTTTTGTGTAAAAAATCTTTTCATGGATAAACACCGACTGTCAACAATCACAAAAGTCTTAATCAACAAACCACAAATTTGTCATCATTAACCACAATAGACTTCGCTCCTAGTCATTCATTCCCCATAAATAAAATTTGTTTTACCAAAATAGATAAGTAATCAACTGCACGTTTTGTATTTCCTATATTTGTAGGGACTGTCTTATAAACAGCTAGCCACGGACTTTGTACTTTTCCGCATGGCTGTCGTCCTTTTCTTTATACTAATTGTCTTTTTTCTTTCCGGCAAGCAGCCAAGAATGCTCTTCTTCCCTTGTTTTTGCTAGCTTTCAACAGCCGCTAGTCTTATCAGTAGTAGTCATGTGGGCCAAGAAAACTGGGGAAGGCGGTCTCTTGTTTACGCTATGCATCATTTTCACATATAAAAGTGTGGCTAAGATTTGAAAATTTCAGTTGAATCAAATCATCTACGTATTTTTCCTGCACAAAAAGCTATTTCACTTCTTAATATTTACTGAAAACAAGCATGTCAATTGCTATGGATGCCCAACACACTTTTCTAAATGCTATTGCTCTAAGGGTTGGTTTTTGCTTTGATTTTTTAAAATTTATTTAAAATAATTTTACTTTATTCAGCCACTCAACTGGCAACTTTGCCGCGTAGTTGACTACGCTGTCTGGTGCTGCACTAGCATAGAAATAGAGATCCGCTGGCCCAGCAACCGTTTCTCATCGGCCAACGGGGTGATTTACATCCAGAATACTCCTATGTTTGATTTGCACAAGGCTCTGGAATTCCTTCAGTACATTTGTTCCAATGCTAGAGTGATAACTAAGCTTAGCGTCACAGTGGAGGTCTCCGATACCAGCATGGCTAATGCTGTTTTTGAAACAGTGGTCCGAGGAAGTAAGCGTTTTATTTTACAAAATTACTCGATGCCTTGATTTGAAAATTATATTTAACCTGGTTTTTGCAACAAATTTCTAGGAAATCTAGCTAAGATCATCAACTGAAACTTAAATAATAAAGTCAAATATCTGATTAAAACCTGTACTTCAGCCCAACTTACTAACAGTTATTTTTAATAAAAGCTCAATGAAGTGAACTTTTATTTAGCGCGACGATTTTCGGCTTTTTTCAATTGCATTATAGAGGGCTTTTAACTGTAACTGCTAGCAAAAGTTAGGTCACAGGAATGTCACAGTAATTAGGCAAGACAATAAGCTAAAAATTGCTAAAACACAATGTTTAAATCAGCTGGCAGAATTTAATTGAAAGAAATTAACACTTGTTTCTCTATTATAAATCTTTTTTCTTCAGAACAAGTCCATCTGGAAGAAATCCGCGTTCGAAGACGCTATGTGGGCCAACAGTTCCCTAAATTGGTAGAACTGATCAAGACTCACAACCACACTCTCAAAGTCATTGGAAAGTTAGGGTTAGGAGAAGCCATCCAGTCCTTTGACGAGAACACTCATCTGGACCGCTTCTCCATGATCAATTTTGACTTGATAGAAAATGGAGAAATGGAAAGCAATCAGTTGACTGAGAAGACCCGTTTTGCAATGAGAAGATTGGCAGGATTGGGAGCTAAATTTGACCACTTTTCCTATACCACTTACAGTGGCTTCGAGATCACCAAGAACCCAGCACTGCACATGCTCAAGATGTGCCAGGTCAAGAGCGTCAGATTGACTCAGCAAAAGGGAGTGGCCATTTCCGACCCTCCAGTGGTTAGAGCATTGCTACCTGAGCTGAGAAACATTGAGCTAGTGGGATGCCTAGAGGTTAGAGTTAAGAATTTGGAAGCACTCTTCCCGGCACTTGAATCTTTCAACCTGCAAAAACAGGACCTAGTGACTGGAGAAGTAAGCCCGAGAAACTCCAGAGCCTATTCAGCAAGTATAAACAGGACACTAGAAAATATTAACATGCACTTCACTATTGCGGCAGCTTGTTAAAAAATTTTTTTGTAAATTAGAGATATCAGTAACATTCCAATATTTTGATGTAAATATACATGTAAATTGTAAAAAGATGAATTCACTTACTTGTTTTTTGTTTTCAATGTGTAAATAAAACATTTGTTATAAATCTCATAAGAGGCTTTTTGAAACTGCAAAGTTTTAATATAAAAATTCGACTTTTGGATGACACATGCTGGCAAAGGCGTAGCCAGAATTTTTTTTAAAAAGGACTACAGTCCCTCCTGAGGTCATTTTACCTACATCGTTTTCGACTTTTACACCGTTTTTCATATACATTTTTTTAAATGGGGGGGCTAAAGCCCGGTTAGCCCCACCCTGGATACGTCCATGTATGCAGGTAGCAGCTGTAACTAGCAAAAATATTCCTACTTTTTCGTTTGGAATATCTAGAAGACCCCATGTCACTTTGCAAGGACATTAAAAATCTAGAGTAGTTTAGATCAGACTTTTTGGTCTCTAAACCCGAATATATTCTTCTCATTTGTCTTTCGGCTAACTGGCATGATTTACGTATGCAAATAGTAACCAAGGAACACGATTTATTGAGCACAGCGCAAACTATTAAAAACAAAAAACTTTCCCTTTTTGCATCTACTCACACATTAAAATTGCAGTGGATGCAAGCATTTTTAAGTAGGAAGAATTTCTTTTGTAGAGTTCTTTTGTAGAGTTTTTTACTTGTTCTTCAGCTGAAAATTTGGCTAATTTGAACCTTTGCCTTGGTCCCACAAGGCAAAATGTCAAATTTTAGTCAATTTATTTTGTCAAGTTTTTATTTTAAATACATTCGACTCTCTGTAATGCATCCCGCTAGGGACCGGCCTCGTCCGGACGCAACACAAAGCTGGACGCAATAAATGGGACGCAACATAGAAAGATTCGAATAGGGAATTTCCTTAACAGCCAACCAAACCAGATTTAGTCAGACGCAACCTAGCCCAATGGAACATAGAGAGTCCACTGCATTGACAAAGAAAATTGACGAAAATTTGTCATTTTGCGTTGGGAAAGCAAGGCAAAATGACTAGGGGTTCAGGTTAAAGTGAGTGGGAATGTGACAAGTGGTGTCGGAGCACGAATGCTTGATCACAGGTTTAAGAGCTCCGGAAATTTAGTTGCTTTCAAAAATAACGAGTTTAGTGCAGATTTTTAAGGGTTGTACAAATTTCACACCTTTTACATCACCCAGATTATACCTATAGTTTGCTCATTGAATAATTTTTATTGTAAAAAGAGTAAAATAAAAAATTAGGTGAAGACAGAATTCTAATGGCTCGTTCAGAAACACGGAGTTGGAGTAAGGAGCGTTCATGATGCAAAATACTTCAACTCCGACTTGTTCACGTAACGGAGTTGGAATTGAATTATTTTTTAATGGTGAACACCCTTTACGTCAAAAATCATCTCTTTCTGTCGTTATTTTTTAGCCTTTTCATCACCCATATCTGTAGTTTATCTTGGAAAAAGGTAAGAGTAGGTATCAATCAGGATTTCAGCATAAAGGGTGTTCACCAATAAAAAAATACTCCACGTTGGCGTTGTAGTCGGAGTTGGATTGCAGTAAAGTGTGTTCACGGTGTCAAATACTCCAACTCCGGGTTTCTGAACGAGCCAGAAGAAAGAATAGTAATCTCACTTTCCAGAATTTTTTTTAACAGGACTGTGAATAAAAAATCAAAACTGATCTACTGTTTTGACGAAAAACCATTGAAATTCTGGATGCATTTTGGTATTTGTATAGTAATACGTTTTAACAAGAAAATTGGCAATGTCGATATGATAAGAATTGCAACTGTCAAACTGATTATCATGCAAAAGTTACTATTTTCAACAACTTTTTTGCAGTAACTCTATGGCCTGTGCAAAAATTCAAACTCTCACTAGTGCCACCAATTTTCAACTACACGCTTCGAGACAGGCGGAAACAAATTTTTTTTTATTTACAAAAAAAATTTTGTTGTGGAGTTAATAAATTTTCCTTCAGCCTTTTTAAGCTACTTTAAAAGTTACACATACAAAAAAATTAATCTTTGTACTAATATCAAATACTTTTGTTTATGCTGGTGTGACGTAACGATAAAGACGTGAAGTTGAAATAATATAACTGAAAAATGTTTTAGATACTAAAGTAAAAGAGTTATAAAAAACACAGTAATTCAATATTGCATATTGAAAGACCCTTCTTGTGATTACCGTATTTCCTTTAATTATACGCTATGCCGTATAATTTTTCAACCTGTTAAAATTTGAGAAATTCACATTTTGGATCTTAATGTTTGGGCTCAATTGCAGTTTGGGCATTCTTATAAAGCATACTTAAATACATCCTTAAAAACGGCCCCTACGGAGGCTTGGAGTTGAGATGCGCACACCCAAATCACTCGAAAGTGAATCTAAATGCATGAAAAAGCATGCATACCTGAGTTTCTAAATGCGGTAGGCCCCAGCATTCAAAACTATGTTCAACATCTTCTTGTTAGTGGGCCCTGTATGGTTAGTGGCCCTTTTTATTCCCTTCCTCTCCCAATACAGCCCTTATTCCTTTTTAAAATTCATAAGTCGCCAATTTAAATTATGAAATTTTGACAAAAAACCATGAAGAACCACCCCCACCCTGTGGTTCCAAAAAAATTTGTTTTGCTCATAATTCAAAAAACACGCGCCTTTCTCGTGAAATCAGGGTTAAAAAATACGAATAGGAGGTTATATCCTCCATCTGATCACTCTGCGAAAAAGGGGGATTCTGAACTCAAGCCCAGTTTTCAATAGAATCTCATTGTCATATGTCGTGTTGTAGTGTGTACTGGTAATAAACTGCAGACGAAGGCTTTAAAATAAACCTTGCTAATAAAACCGGTGATTTCTTTGCAGTCGGAACACTCTAGTAAAAGCTCAAAACCAAAATGTATTTTGCATCAATATTTGTCTTTGTCTCGTTATAGTATTTCATTCATCGTAGGTTTTCTGTTTTTTTTTTAATTTGAAATTTGACGTTATCCACGTAACTATTTCCGGTGGTTCACCTTGGTTTCCAATGCAAAAAGTCAAATTTTGGTCAAAATGTTTTATATGAAAAGTGTTTTCCCACTACTTTTCTGCTTTTTCTTTACGTTTCTAGCTTCAAAAAGCAAAAAAAAAGCGTGTTTTTGGACGATTTCGGGCCATCACCGTGTAAGGGAGTTTAGCCCTCGTGAAGATTCTCCTGTAAAACTGACTCTGGGTTATGGATCGGAGAAGCTTTGTAAAAAGTGCTGCCTCAGACTAAGCCTTGGTGGTGGACCCGCTAAAGAATGCTCAAAAAGTGCAAGAAACCGACTGTTTGGCGTATAACATTCTATGTGAATTGTGTGTTTGTCTGTGTGACGTGAGTTATGTCTAAGGTAGTTGTGGTGACTCTCTCAAGTCTGGCGCCTCGAGTGAATTCACACCCACATACCTTAGACACAAATCACTGTGACTCTGGATGCATCTTGGAGTGAATGCATCAAGTTTACCTTAGAGAAAGTGACTCTGGATGCATCTTGCACACCCACATACCTTAGACACAAATCACTCTCTGGATGCATCAACACATTGGTGTGCTGAGATGGTGGCCTGAGTTGAGATATGCACACCCACATACCTTAGACACAAATCACTCGAAAGTGACTCTGGATGCATCAGGGTGGCTTGGAGTTGAGAGGCACACACCCACCTCAGACACTGGAAAGTGACTCTGGATGCATGGAGTTGAGATATGGGAAAGTGACTCTGGATGCATCAGGGTGGCTTGGAGTTGAGATATGCACACCCACATACCTTAGACACAAATCACTGAAAGTGACTCTGGATGCATGGACTTGGATGCATGCAGACATACCTTAGACACAAATCACTGAAAGTGACTCTGGCATGCCACATATGGACACAAATCACTGAAAGTGACTCTGGATGCATCAGCAGAGACACATTCACTACCTTAGACACAAATCACTGAAAGTGACTCTGGATGCATCTTGGAGTTGAGATATGCACACCCACAGATGGACATGCATTCGAGTGAGACATCAGGCTCACATACCTTAGACACAAATCACTGAAAGTGACTCTCATCCCTACCTTAGGAAAGTGACTCTGGATGCATTTGAGTTGAGATATGCACACCAACATACCTTAGACACAAATTACTCGAAAGTGACTCTCGATGCATAGAAAGCATGCATACCAGAGTTTCTATATGCGGTAGGTCCCAGCGGTAGTTCATATTCAAAACTATGTTCAATATTTTCTTATTTGCCAGCACGGTTTTTTATTAAATCAGTAGCCTCTATTTGGTCCCTTCCCTCCCAATACACCCCCTTTAAATTGACCCCCTTTAAATTGTATTCTGGTCTTTTTATGGCAAAATTTTATCTTAAAAATGGTTTTCAGACACTCCACAAAACATGATTTTTAGGGGGTATAAGCCTGTAGGTCCGATAATTAAGGGTTGTGAGGTATGAGCGAGTAGCTGTTTAAGAGAAGGTGGCGGCGGGTAGTGACATGGTGTTATGTGGACTGTTAGATTATAAGCAAGTAGCGCAAAATTTTTTTCATACATGTTATTATTGAATAAAATTAAGTATGCCTAAACTGCAATTGTATTTAAAACTTTATCTCATATTTTGTATTGGATTGAGATACAGAGTCTAGGGGTGACGGATAATTAGAGCATGGCTGTTAATTAGAGCATTTACGGTATTTGATGATTTCGAGATGCTTACATATGAATTTCACAGTCGAATAGCGTCATTTTTCGTTTATAGAAAAATTCTAATTCTCAGGGTTTGTAACACTTATAAACTTTTATTAATATATCTCTTAAGCTCAATCTTGTAATATGACTTACAAATTCAAGTTTAGTGTTTAAGTAACTCTTACATGAAATTAGTTAAAAAATCTAGTGTAATACCGTTTATGAACCAGTAATTTCTCTACCTTTTGCATAAGTTATTCATTAAATCATAAGACTAACAGGTGCATTTACACTGAACCTGAAATACTCTATTGAACAAAGGTTGGAAGGCGTAATTGAGCAAGTCTTCAGGAGTCTAGTTGACTATAATAGGTCTTACTTTTTTTTCAAATGATAAAATTTTTTTATTAAAATGTCATCAATGGATGGTCTGGACACTACGTTTTACCTCTCTGATCTTCCACCATTTAAATTGAAATGCTATATTAACTGCACACTGGCAACATCGGCTAATTTATTGGGCTTCTACTTGATCATTTGTAAAAGTCCTCCAGCTCTTGGCTCATACAAATTCTTTTTGCTCAATATTATGGTGTGTATGGTTAAACTATAGTAAATATATCATCAAACCTCCCCCCTTCTCTAGGGTGAACATTTCTGATTTAAGGATACAGTGAAAACACTTTTTTACGGTTTTCAGCACCCAAAAATTATTCGAAGATGGTTATGGTTTATTATCGAAAAACAAGCAAACTTTTTGGTTTTGATTGTTGTTCATTGGGGTTTTGTAAATTTTTTCAACTAATATAAAGCCTATATGTGTTAGGGTGGCCCCCAAAAACACCTTGTTCCCTCTGTCGTTTTTTTGCAAATTTGTTTTAAAGTCCAAAAAAGGGTTTATTTACATTTTTTTAATCATTTTTGAGCAGCGGCCATTCCTTAGCCACATACAACAATCTGCGCAATCCTAGAGTAGTCCGATAAATATATATTTTTGGTACTTTTCGGTTTTCCGGGGAAAATTACTTATTCAATTCCCTTGCCATTTTTACTTTTCTTCATGTTAAGAATATGGAATTTTTGAGAAAAAATTTTGACCAAAATATAACTTTTTGCCTTAGGGGACCAAGAATAAAAATCTCATATAAGGGTATTCTACCCCGTTTTGATCACTGGAGCTTGGAAAAAAGAGCCTTCGAATGCATTTTTGATCAATAGTACTTCTCGGAATCATGTCTAAGGTAAGTGATATAATCGTGATATATCGTTTAAACATGATTTACAAAATAGTAAAAAGTGCGCATAAGGCATTGTGTTTTTACCGTATTTCCTCTAATATCTCCCCTGCTCTAATATCTCCCCTGCTCTAATAACTCCCCTCTCAACTTTGAGGACCTATATCTCAGCCCAGAGTCAATATTTTGGAAAGCTGTTTATTGCGTTTTCTTAACTCCCACGAGCTTTACCGATTCCGCTTTTTTTTTATTTTAAATTTTCAACCAAAAATCTCAAGGTCGACCTCAAATTTTTTCAATTTTTGAGCATCCAAAAAATAACTCCTCCGGAAGAGCTATTAGGAAATACGGTGTATCACTTTGGAAAAATTTTTTAGGCAAATAAGCACTTGAAATGTAGCGCATCTCACTGGCTACAATTCATTGGGTAACTTGTCTAACAAGGGAACCTCGTGAACTTATGGTTCTTTATGGTTATCGGGAATACCCGATTTAATGGCTGTTTAATGGCCCTGTTTAATAGCTGTATTGTGCACATAATAAGATAATAAATTGTAATAAAAAATGATATACGTAAACATTTACTTTGTGTATAAGGTCTTTCTCAGTCGTGGCAAGACAATTTATGCGTAAGAATCGGGTATTCCCGATAACCATAAAGAACCGAACTTATTTCTCCCTCGCAACTTAGAGTTTGGTCTCATTGGATAGCCAGTATGCGACTTTCAATCAAATTTGTTGAAATCTCGTGCCCATAGCCCGAAAAAGTTGGGATGAGAAAGCTAGTAAAGAATTGAAAAACCACAGGTGCTTCATATACGCATCGCCTAAGTCACAGGTTCGAATACTGCTGGGTGCACATCCTATTAGAAGTATTTAAATACCTCAGGGGGACCAAGGTAATTTTGAATTTTTAAAGGGGCTTTCTCGGTCAAGATTCAATACTATTGGGTGCACACCTTATTTTTCACTTTAATTTTTTAAATTTTTCCCTGCTCCAATATAATTATGTTAGATAGCTAAAAGGCTGAGGATCATTTCGACATCCAAACTTCTGAAAAAATGGGAAAAAATAGGATGTGCACCCAGCAGTATTCGAACCTGTGACTTAGGCGATGCGTATATGAAGCACCTGTGGTTTTTCAATTCTTTACTAGCTTTCTCATTCTAACTTTTTGGTCTATGGGCACGAGATCTCAACGAATTTGATTGAAACTACAGTCAACCCTCGTTAATCCGCCACCCCGTTAATCCGCCACCCTAGGGCCGGTCCCAAAAAAGCTAAAGTTAAGTAAAGGTAGGGTAATCGCACCTCGATAATCCGCCACCCTCGTTAATGCGCCACCCTGAGGCCGGTCCCTAGGGGTGGCGGATTAACGAGGGTTGACTGTATCCAACTACTGGCTATCCAATGAGACCAAACTCTAGTTTGCGAGGTTCCCTTGTAAGAGAGGTTTGCGAAGAATGGGTCAAAAATACAACGCCAAGAATACGACATGAATACTCAAAAATTTCGTTGAAAACTAAAAATTAAAATTTTTCAAAAGTTGTGCCTTCGAGTTTAAAAAATTTTAGAAAGTATTAAAAAAAACTCTTTTTTATTGCAGTTGACTTCGTATGTGTTGGATGTATACTTGTCGACCATTTTAATACCATTTCCTTTGCTACCGCTTGCCGGATATTGTCCTCTAGGATTGATACGCTTTGCAGGCATTTTTTGGGGCGGAATCATTGGAATTGTATCACATTTTTGAGTTTTCAAAAAAAAGTTTTTTTAATTTTTTAGATACTAATGATTGTTTTTCTGGGCATGTGCGGTGCCTCTATCATAATCGCATGTATGTATCGCCTTGCAGCCATCTATAATTGGCAGAAGAATATGGTTACTAGCAAAGCCGTGATCATTTACGTGCTTTTTCACTTACTTATTACAAGTCCATTATTAGCCATTGGTGCTTTTGTTATTGCTGGTGTTATGGACCAGGAAAGTATTCAACAGCTCATATTTGAAGTCTTTGAAACAGAAAATTTTACTTGAAGTAAATAAATTCTTTTTTGCAGCAAAACCCCGGTGTCAAACAAGTAGGCAAGGCAAACCTGTGTGTCTATGCTCCACTAAAAAACAATGTTTTGATGAAGTTAGCTGTGTGCATTGCGATGGTCATACTTCTAATAATTTGTGCTATTGGACTTACAATGCTGGTTATTGGGGTGATAAGTCTTCATCAGAGAAAAAGAATTATGAGCAGAAAATTGTTTAAAATGTACGTTTGGCCCCCGCACACAAACTGATCTTTGAGCACTTATTGGGTTGGGGCCCCCACCCTAATTTTTTTTCCAACCTTCTCGAAACACAGATTTTTTATTTATTTTTTATTCACAAACATACATCTCTGATATTTGACACCACAAATTTGAATTGAATTTTGTTCTCCACACAAAATCAGACACGTATGACAAAAACAGAGTTCTGGTTGTTCCGAATTCATTCTTATGTCGAACCTTATATTTCTGCCAGACTGACTCAATTGCTTGTGTATGAGCACCCGTTACCAGATCGACGAAATTCTCTGAGTGATTGACTGTCAAATGTTGATACTCTTCGTGAACCAGACAGACGGGGAACGAGAAATTTAGGGTGGGGCACTTATGGAGCACCCCAGCTTAACAAGCGCCGATCTTTGTTGCATTTGCAAAAAAACAATTTTCCAAACGTATAATTTTGTAGCCCTGCATCTCTTTTTTCAAATGATGAAAAAAATTAGCCGGATTATTTAAAAAAGTCACTGTTTAACTCTTAACATATTCACGACCCTTTTTGAACAAACTTTTTAAACTTATTTTTTAAAAATTGACAATTTTTGATAAAAAACCTTTACGATAAGTCAATTTTAATACCAAAATGTCTTCCTAAATAAATTCGTTGAGATCAGATCAAAATAATTTCTATGAGCTGAGATATCCATTAAAGTAGAAAAGTGGTGCGAAATTTCTGTGTGACATACTCAAAATATCAAAATCTCAGCTCATAAAATTTTTTTTTAATATGATATCAACGGATTCAAGAAGACATTTTAGTGTAAAGAGTGACTTCCTGAAAACTTTCACTTTCAAAATTGTCGATTTTTAATCAAAAGTTCGAAAAACTCGTTCAAAAAGGGTCGCGAATCCATAGTTTACCCTAAACACTTGTAAGGTTATTTTGAAAAGTTGACAAGCCTTTTCATCACTTTAACACCGCACCCAAAATCAACCCTAACCGGCCCAAGTAAGGACTGACATGTGTATATTCTGGTAAGCATACCCATGTTGTGAGCAAGTTAAAAAGTGCTGAGATCCTTCCGATATTCGTGCCCTTTGAGGAGATGCAGTCTCTCAAAGTTTGAATTTTTTCGGTCTTGACATAAAAGCATAAAAATGGCTGTATCTCTTGATACAGTTAATCTTTTCAAATTTTGTAAACAGCATCTTGTCTAGGAGGAACAGGGCTATATTTCGAGTGGTTGTTGTCCCACTGCTTGCTAACTTCGGACAGACTTATAGGTAAAAGAAGAAAAACCTAGAAGAGGGTTACGGTGTTAAGTGATCGAATGTTTTTTTGAATATTAAGCGTTACGATAACATTTTAACACATTGTTGTAGTGCAGTTAAATAGCTGCAACACCTGTTTTACAGAGTAATTTTTGAAATTCTGAGCGTTGAGATATCTATTGATGGGATATCTGTTGAGATATCGATATCAATTTTCGTCTCTATAAGCAAGTTTTAAACTTATTTGATCTAAAGGCGTGAGTTGTATTTCCAATAGAATTAACGAATTGAGTGCAAATTTTGAGTTAAATACTAACTAGTGTGTTATGTTGAAAAATAGTTCTCACGTATTTGTTGTAAAAACTGCCACTGTAAATTATATGCTCACCTAAATGTTTAAGGCATTGCCAGCTGATCATGTCTTTAGTGTTGCAGGTTAGACCTTTTCTTTAAAAAACAAACTAAAAAAGCAAGCCTTGTGAATAATAACTGTTGCTCAGATGTGTGTGCCCTTTATAACCCTGTTTGTGCCATTTTTTATGGTAGTTGTGTGCCTGTTTCTCCAGCTGCCTTATGTTAAAAGTACTTTTTATTAATAACTTCTAAAGTAACAAAACCTTTAAAGAGTAAAACCTTTCAGATAGTGCTCAAATAATGGCTGTTATGGCATGTTCACATTCTTATCTTAATGCCGTAATTATGATCATTTGCACAAGACCATACCGAGATGTTTTGCTGAAATGGTTCAAAAAAGCAACGGAGCGAGTGTTTAGATGCAAAAAAGTGCATCTGGACAAAGGCGTAAAAAAGACAGCTGAAGTTAACACCATTTTTTCCTCCAGATTATCTGTTGATCCGATAATAGCTTCTTCTTCGACCAAGAAAAATTTCACATTCGTAATAAAAGCGGTAAAAAATGGACAAAGATTTATACCAACCTTCAGGTTTTCCATCAGGTCTTTATAAGGTGTGCTTTTTGTAGTAGAAATAGAATCTAATTTTGTTCAGTTTATAATAAACCTTGGGCGACAAAATTGGATTTGCAAACTTTTGTTACTATTCTACGATTGAAAAATCCCAACAAACAGCCATATTTAATTATATCACTTTGTATTTCAAATAAAACCTAAATATTTAATTTATGTTAGTCAGTATACTTTATAATTTATTTTTTTTCTCAACATAAAGACGCATTTATCGACAAAATTTATTGTCTGTTTACACGCAAATACTTCTCTAAATACTCCAAATCTGCTTTTTCACCTTTCTTCATTTGATAACAATAATAATGGAAGCTATCGCCAAATTCTTTAACTGAGCAATCCCAGTCTTGTTCAACCAGGTAAGGCACTTTAAAGATCGGGTAGGTAAACGATATCGATATAAATGTGCCAGCAGGCTTGAGTATTCTGTGGATAGATGAAAGGGTGGATTGCAGATCGGCTCTTCCTGAATCGGACAAGGTCCATTGACTCTAAATTTTCAATGTATGTTTATTTTGATGTATTTTGTATTTGTTAAGGTGTAGCTAGCTCAATGGTGAAGCAGCAGAAGTTTTTTTCGTTTTTACTACAGTCAACCCTCGATAAACCGGCACCCCTAGAAACCGGCCTTAGGGTGCCGATTCGAGGGTTGACTGTAATTTGCAAATCTGGATTGAAAAATAATTTTCGTAAGAATTGTTTTTCTTTTTTTTTAATAAAAATATATTCCCATTATCGACGTGCGGTGTTGTTGAATACCGAAATTCGAAAATTTTCAAATTTTGAGCGAAAAGTTCGAATTATGGTTTCAAACTTCCCGCGAACACTTTTCGAAATACTCGTCAAAAAGACATTTTTTCAAGGCCATCTTCCCTTTCACTAGTACGGCAGCGAAGTCGCCACAAAAAATCGAGTTTTCTATTTGAGCATTCAAATTTCGAGTATTGAATCGAGCGCTCGACTCAAAGATGTAAAGCGCTCGACATCCCTATCGACGAGCAAAAAATTTTATTTTACTATGATAAAAGACTTTTTTCTAAATCAAATCCACCTTTTCATTGGCCAGTAGACTCTCAATAGCTGATTTTTCAATGACCACATCAAACGAGTTACTGGGAATGTTCGACAAACTTCTCATATCATCACATACCCATTGCATATCAGCGTATTTTTCAGACATTTTTTCGATCAAAGTGCTAGAGTAGTCGACATTAGTAATTTTTGGAAAACCAGCTTGCTGAAGTTGAAAGGAAAGTTTGCTGTTGCCACATCCTAAGTGAAGTATTCTAAAGTTTATTACTTCAAAAAATTAAATAAGAGTGCTCTAAAACCAACTTGTCCGATGGCTTTAACACAGGCAAAATCAGAGACGAAAACTGTTTAAAGTCAGCGATCCACTCATACGCCGCTTCTTTGTCAAAGCGGCTGTTCCAGTAGTCTACAGAGGTGTAATCCTCCTTATCTGATATTCCAGATCTCATAAACGTTCTGCAATGTCTAAAAATTGAAAAAGTTGGTCCAAGACTTTTCTTGATATTAAGTATGAAATGCACAAGAAGGATAAAATATGTAGTATTACTTGACAGTGTTTTATATAACTCTTTCATATATATATTTTAAAATAATAAACATTTGCAGTAAAACAATAACAATTTAAACCATTTCTATTGTCAACTCCACATCGTAGAATTCTTTGCTCACATCAATTTCCACTTGCATAATTCTACTAAAATTTTTGGATTTGAGTTCTTTTCCTATCCTCTTTTCTCGTAAGCTTGGTTCTTGATCTGCGCTAATAAAGCTTGATGCACAGGTTATTGGGTTCGCAGATCTCTGATAGCCATTTAACTGGATGTTATACAAAAGCCCATTAATATCCGAAGAAGTAAACTTCTAAAAAATACAGTATGCTATTTTGCAACTTTAAGCTATCGAGGCAAATCACCAAGCTGGCCTAGTTATTATTTTTAAAGTCGTCCTTAGGTGCTTACTTGTTTTTATTTGCAGGACAATTGGCCTACTTTTGAGAACTTTGCAGTACCAAAAACATTACTTTTAAAGATTTAAATTAATGCGGATAACTAGTTGCTGTTTTATTATTTCATTACACAAAATTTTTAAATATATTCTCAATAAAAAGAATGTCTTCAAAAGCGCAAAAGATAGAAAATTAAAAATTTTCTTCCAATTCCTAAAGAATCATGGTTTTTGGACGCAGCGGCGTATGCGAAATTTGAATTGGCGGGGGACAGTTCTCTTTCGTCTCGCACGTACTCTTGTACTCTTTTGAGTCATTTCGAAACGACTCAGAGGAGTATAGTTCTAAACGAAAAAGAAGTGTCCCCCGCCAATTCAAATTTTGCACACGCCCCTGCGTCCAAAAATTATGGTCTTTTAAAAACAGACAACGCGTTTGAAATAGTATTTTTTCGCATTTTCGTCGTTGTGCTTCTTGTAAAAAATTAAAACTCAGATTTTTTTAAACAAACTTCAGTTGGATAAATGAAATGAAAATTAACTCTTATAACTTACTTACTTGAAGGGAGCTGGCAACTTGTGTGGCTAGAGGTTTCTTTGATGCATGGCGCAGTGGATAAGCGTTAGTGTTTGCTCACCCAAAATAGGCCCCACCTGGTGTCACGCTAGTTATTTTGGCTTGTTTGATCAAGGTCTAGAGGAAATTTGAGCCGTTGATTTGGAATCTGGCGTCAAAGAGTCGAATAACTTTTGAGAATTAGTCAAACAAGCGAAGATAACTACAGTGCCCCAAGCGGCGTCGAACCTGCGCACCATTTTGGACCAACAAACACTAACGCTTATCCACTGCGCCATGCATCAAGGAAATTTCTAGTCACACAAGTTGCCCGCTCCATTTAAATATAGTTTAACCGTTAACCTCTTTCTTTTGAACTAACTCTGAGCTAATTGAACAAACTTACCTCAATTATACTCCTGCACAAATACAATGCGATTAAAACTGGAAGGTCAATTATTTCAATAGATGTAATATAGCTTGAAGCGCTAAGCAAAAATTCTTCTAACTGTTCACTTCTTTGAAGATCAGCTTTTTTAGCTTCTTCACTATGTTGACCATGTCGTTCTATTTTCTCGAAAGTCCAAATAAGGGTATGACATCGGCAATGCTTTTGAGCAAAACTTAGCAGCCAGTCTAAATCTTCAGTTCCACTACCTGCAATTGTAATTTCTTTGGCGTGAATTCTAGCATTAGGGTAGCATGTGTTTAGTAGCGACAGGTCAAAAGGCATCAAATTAATCTCAGACAAGTAAGTAATAGAAGAAGTCAAATGTTTGAACCAGTGCAAAATGTGTGGCAACGTATCTGTTGTAGTTATTCCTTCGTTGAAATAGGCCGACATTATAGGCGGTGTAGTAGTGTGTTGAGATTGAGCAACGAACACTAAGGATAATTGTCGACTGCTACCACCTGAATTATAATGAATTAAGAAATTTAAAAGTTTCATCATTTTACTCACGTGTTTGGCTCTCATCGCGTATGATCAACATTAAATCTTTGGATTCTGTGTTTGTCAAAACTATAGGTTTGTCAGTCAGCTGGGTCATTACAGCATTGCCTTTTTCAGTCTGAAACCATGTAAAGTGAGACCAATAGTTATTACTGGCGAATAATGAAGTTCAGAGCAGATTTTTTGAGCTATTTTATTTTATCATTAATATATGTGTTTGTAGCTTTTTAATTTTTCCTTTGATTGTTATATTTGTTTCAAAACTTGACTCCACTTTTTTCCACAAGCGACAAAGATTGATGGGCACTTATATAGTTCCCCCCAACCCCATACTCGGATTTTTTGAAAAGTGACCCAAAATCACCTCCCGAACTCAATTTTTTGCTCGACACGATAAAAGAAACATTTCTGAACACTTTCTGATAAAAAAATTTGAATTTTGTCTCCCACCTTCAAGGATAGGTGCTCTTTTTAAGGTATATTTTTTTCCGAATTTTAGCCTTTCTTAAGTCAAATTAAGGTAAATATGACAGACTTTGAACAGGTTTTTACTTTCTGGGGCCTACCGCATATTGTAACTGTGGTATGCATACATTTTTCATGCATTCATAGTTACTTTCGAGCGATTTGTGTCAAAGGTATGTGGGTGTGCGCATCCCAACCCCAAGCCACCAAACCCCTGCGTGTTCTTCGGGGGCGCAGGTGGCTTGATGGGTTAGAGATGCGGCCACTCACTTACCTTAGACATAATTCCGAGCAAGACTCTTGATTGAAAATGCATTTAGAGAGTCTTTTTGCCCAGCTCCAGTAAGAAAAATGTGATAAATCACCCAAAAATAACCCTAAAACACACTAAAAAGACCATCTATCTCTGATGGGTATGAGGCAATTTTTTTGACGAATTTAAAAATTTTTTCATTCAGAAAGTGTTTAGAAATGCCTTTTTTATCGCGTTGATCAGTAAAAATGAGTTTGGGAGGTGATTATGGGTCAGTTTTCAAAAAACCCGAGTATGGGGAACTATACAAGTACCAGTTGATATTCTGGAGTAACTTCGAATTTCGGAGAAACAGATTGCCTCCTCTCCTATTGGCATAGGATAACTAAAAAGAAGAAATTGGTTTCGGCAGGTTTCTTGTTCTTCGTTGACACTAAGCAATGGATTGCCAACAACTCCCCAATGCCATCACCGTCCCCCTCTTACTAATCACTAAATTACTCTCCCAGCCTACTTTTTCTCTTATTCTTCCTTTTTTACCTTTCATTTTACACTTTTCAACACTTAATCATTCAACTCAAAGCTTAACTTACCCATGTTTTACTGCATGTTTGTAAACAAGTCAACTGAGAGCTCAAGCATCTTGTCAGTTCTCGATTGTACTCATTAAAGTCCTGAATTATCTCAGTTTTATGATCAACGTTTGATCAATCAACGGAAAAATTAAAAAAAATTATGTGCAACTTTTTCCTAATGTTTTTATGCACATATTTTGCGTTTCTAATCGAACAGCTCGTAGGTAGCTGAATCACTGTCCCAGGTAATTTAAGGAGATTTTTTGAAGTTTTTGTACAGGATGTGTCAAAATTATTCCCCCATTATTAGAAAAAAATTTCAGGGACCGGTGAAATCCAAAACTTTTTTTTTAGTTTTCAGAGATGATAATAAACAAATGTATCGACCCAACTATTTGTTAATCAATATTTGACTTAGATAACTGAAAAAAGAAAAAAAGACGAAAATTCAAAAAATAAACACACCCTGTATATACTGTTCAATAGAATTTACCATACTATATGAATATACCATTGTAAAAGAGTGGTTGAGAAATTGAAGTGCCAGATGAGGGCGATTCTCAACAATTAAATTGTTCCAGCGTCTGACTACTTCTCGACATAGGTTCAACTTGTTAAAGTCCAAAAATTTGATGCTTTCTACCAATATCTCGTTGGAAAGAGCCACTGGGGAAGAAATACTGCTACAACTGCTAGTTTTTCTTCTTTTCGTTTGGCCGGAGTCGCTGCTGGTTTGAGGATCTGTTAAACAGCGCTTGGATGATGGCTCGCTTGGCTCGTTTATTAAAAGATGTTGAGTCGACATTAATTGATTTGATATCTGAAAATCTAGTGCTATTTTTTATGACAGCCGTGACTTTAATTTACAGTGGATATTTTGAGTGTTGAATATTTTTTTACTACTAAATGATCTCTTTTATCTTATCTTTGAAATAGCGCCTAATCTTATTTGATATTTTTTCTGGCCAAGTGAGATTTTGTGAGACAATATGATTATTTTGATACATTGAAGAATTATTATAGACTTCTTCATCATGGCACCAACAGCGAATTTGCATTCATCTTTTATGAATCAAGAAATCATCAATGGTCAGAAGCCTAGTCAAAAAGAGCTGATGGCTCGTTCAGTCAATGAGATAGTGGCCCATTTGATAGCTGCTCATCAGTCGGGTAAGGACGTCAACTTGAACAAGCTGAAATGTGATGTGTCTCAAAAATATGGTGTGGGTCATCAGCCGAAGCTCGTCGACATTATCGCAGCTGTTCCACTAGATTTCAAGGTAAGCTTTTCATTTTACTCTCAAGAGTTAGTAGAAAATTAAGAAATTCCAGGGACCACTTTTTTCTCTCTTGTATGCATGTAGAGATCACACCCCTAGTCATTTTGTCTAAATCATCCTAGCTGTTTTTCGAAAATTTTAAATTTAAAAAATCAGCTTAAGCGACCAAACTAACTAGAATTTGTACTTAACTTGAGCAGATTACTGAATTTTCCAGATTTAAATTTTGAACTTTTTCAAACAAGTAGCCGATATCCAAAAATAACCCGCTAATAAATTTAGAGGAAAAGAAAGCAATTCGAAAAATCATTGTTCTTTAACAGGACATGCCCACGCTATTACAGGTGATGCCCACCAATTAAATTTTTTTTCCTAATCATTGAACTTCTGTACGGATTTTTGAACTTGGTTTCCAACAAAACAAGGCCTATAATTCAATTTTAGGTATGGTTTTGTTAGAAACCAAGTTGAAAAATCCGTACAGAAGTTCAATGATTAGGAAAACAAATTTAATTCCCGGGCACCACATCTTATTAGCGTGGGCAAGCCCCTTCAAGGCGCGATTTTTAGATGCGGCAATTGAGCTATTTATTTATCTATCAAATTTCAGGACATTCTTGTGCCCAAACTCAAAGCCAAACCAGTCAGGACGGCTAGTGGTATAGTAGTAGTGGCTGTGATGTGCAAACCCCACAGATGTCCGCATATTAACTTTACTGGCAATATTTGTAAGTTTTTTATAGCTTCTTCAGTGTTAAAGTGTGGGTTTTTTGAATTTACGATATTTGTTCAAGGTGTATATTGTCCCGGAGGTCCAGACTCTGACTTCGAGTACTCTACGCAGAGCTACACAGGTTACGAGCCGACATCCATGCGAGCAATTAGAGCTAGGTACAACCCTTACCTTCAGACAGCAGGTAGATTGCAACAACTGGCTAATCTTGGACACAGCATTGATAAAGTATGGTTTTTGAGTCTTTTTGGTACATTTTACAAAAAATATATTTAGGTGGAATTTATTGTAATGGGTGGCACATTTATGTCTTTGGACAATGACTACAGAGATTACTTTATAAGAAATCTTCATGTAAGTCAAAAAATTGTAATTTAAGTAACTTTAATTTATTTAATTTCTTTAAAAAACTTGATATTTATTTAAAAAACTTGCAGGATGCTTTAAGTGGACACACCAGCTCCAGTGTTAAAGAAGCAGTCATGTTTAGTGAGAAGAGCAAAATAAAATGTATCGGCATAACCATAGAGACTAGACCAGACTACTGTTTGCCTCGCCACTTAGACGACATGTTGAATTATGGATGTACAAGACTGGAGATTGGGGTGCAATCCACGTATGAAGATGTTGCTAGAGACACAAATAGGGGACACACTGTATGACTTTGTTTTATCAAGTTGTTGCTTTATTTTGAAAAGAGTTTAGGTAGAAGCAGTCTGCGAGACTTTTCACATTTCCAAAGACACTGGCTACAAAGTTGTCATTCACATGATGCCTGACCTGCCCAATGTCGGCATCGAAAGGGACATTGAACAGGTTTGGAATATTAACTTATTTTAAACCAGGGCTCGGAAACATCTTTTTTTTAATTTCCCTTTATTTGAGATCCGAAATCTTTAAAAATTTTAAAATTTTTGGTGCTCAACGATCAATAAGCACCGGCAGAAATAGAACTTTTTGATCAAATTTCTTTATTTTACAAAAATGTCCTTTATTTTAAGATTTTGAGTTCCGAGCCCTGTTTTAAACACTAATTTATCGGTATATATTTGATAATATGTATCTTAAAATTCAAATTGGTGTTTGTGAGGTATTCTTCGAAGACCGCTCATAGACAAGTTGACATCCAGGTTGTAGCTCATTTCACTGGCTTCATAACGAATGTTTCAAATTTTCAAAAAGCTCACTGTTAGACATTTTAACGAAAAAATTTAGTTCATAGAGCTGTTTGAGAACCCGGCCTTCCGTCCCGACGGCTTGAAAATCTACCCTACTCTTGTCATTAGAGGAACAGGTTTATATGAGCTCTGGTCTTCTGGGAAATACAAAAGCTATGCCCCACAGGTGAACTTTTATGATAAAAACACCAAAATTTATTAACATCTACCATTTTCAGGTGCTGGTTGACCTAGTAGCTCAGATTTTAGCCCTCGTTCCTCCATGGACCAGGGTCTATCGAGTCCAAAGAGATATACCTATGCCTTTGGTGTCTAGTGGTGTTGAATACGGCAACTTGAGGGAACATGCTTTAGCCAGAATGAAGCAGCTGGGAGTAAAATGTAGGGATGTCAGGACTAGAGAAGTGGGAATACAAGAAATACATGAGAAGATTAGACCATACCAAGTAGAGGTGAGAAAAGTATTTTTTTAATTTTTGTATAATCATCTGTTTTTTAGTTGATTCGCAGAGATTATGTGGCTAATGGAGGCTGGGAAACTTTTCTCTCCTACGAAGATGCTGATCAGGTCTGAGCTGTTATATTTAAAAAGGATGAATTTTATTAATATAACTGTTAAGGACATTCTTGTGGGACTGCTGAGATTACGCAAGTGCACAGATAAAGTTCATCGGCCTGAGCTAAAAGTAAGTTTTTTTCAGCCCTCAAAACCATTAAGAGTTTAACTAAAATTAACTATCAATACATCAAATTTGAAAACGTTACATTTTTCTTAATAACCACCCCCCTTCCTAAATCAGACCCCTGCAAAATCGCTGCTAACCATAGTTTCATGGCCAAAAATTTCGGCGCCGGGCGCCAACACCGGCGCCGGTCCACCGAAAAATCGGCGCCGGGCGCCCTGATTGTGCTAAATTTTTCTGGCGCCGAACCGTTTTAATGTTTTGTATAATCATCTGTTTTTTAGTTGACTCGCCGAACCAGCGCCGAAAATTACAATTTCAAAATAAAAAATTCTCTATTGAATATTCTTTTAAAATAAAACACTAAAATCATATCGTTATCATATTGTTATTATATACAAGCATTGTTTTGCTTTTTAACAAAATTGGACCAATATTACTTTTGCGACCAGCTGTTAAAAAAATTCCACCTTGAAATTTGCAAAAAAGGAGAATAAAATCACTTTTTGAACAAAAATCGGCACCGGCGCCTGCGCAACTATGGCTGTAACTACCGTTTGGAACAACAAGTTTAGGCTTGACCCTTAGGCTCATGGGTAGGCTAACGTATGGAAGTTGTGACTCAAAAATGTCTTACGCACATTTTCCGGGGTCTGAGGGGAATCCATTTTTCCAAAAAGTATGGATTTTTAAAAGATTTTATAGAATTTATGTTTTATCGACAAGACTTAAGTTAAGGTAGCTTTTCTATAGATAATAATCTAAAATGGCAAAACATAGAAGTAAAGCATACAGTAGAAGCTATCTGTAACGAATCTTAAGGTACCGTCCAAAACCCGGTCGTTATAGAGAGCGCCGTTAAAAAGAACATTATTAAAAAGAGTGTCATGTTCCCAACGTTGATTAGCCAGTCATTATATAGAATGTCTTTGTAAACTACTTTAAAAGAAGCGAAGAATATCCTCAGTGGAATATCTCCCTAAAGAATATCTTCAGTGAGAAATTTCAAATACCATAAAACCTTTATTAAAAGACCAGGGTCTTTTAATTTTCAACTCTTCAAAAGTCGCAAAAAATTTGGGCTGATCTCGAAGTTTTTGGTCAAAAATTAAAACTTGAAAAACGGAATTGTGCGAACGGAACAAGGAGTTAAGAAAACGAAATAAAAGGCTATTTTACTCTTGCCCGAGATACAGACCCTCAAAGTTAAAAGTAGTTCTTTATTGGAGGGTGGAAAAAACCACGAAATTTAATAATTTCGGTTATATGAAGAAACTTTCTTTGAGACCTTTATGCAAATTTGATGAGCTTAAAATGGTGAGTATGATGACAGGATGGTGCAAAGTACAAATTTTGAATTTGACATCAAAAAATTTCACTGTACTTTTATTAAAACTAGTCCCACCAGTATAAATTAGTGAAATATGTGTTAGAAATTCTGGACTTTTAGTAACGCTCTAACTTAAAATATAATTTTAAGGGCCGTGTATCAGTGGTGCGAGAGCTCCATGTTTATGGAACAGGTTTTTTTTCAAATATATGTTTCTATTTTGCTTCAAAGCTTTCGTATTTAGCAGTGCCGGTGGCTTGTCGAGACCCCACTAAATTTCAACACCAAGGCTTTGGCCAATTGCTGATGGAGGAGGCAGAAAGGATAGCCAGTGAAGAACACAACTCTGTCAAAATTGCAGTCATTTCTGGAGTAGGAACAAGAAGCTATTATAGGTAATATAATGTCGAATTGTGAACTTTTTTGTTAAAAAACAATATTTTTAGAAAATTGGGATATGAGTTGGATGGACCATATATGAGCAAGTATTTTGCTGAAAAATGTGAAAATTAAATTGTTGCTGATTTATTTGTTTGCTTTTTCAAATAAAAAAGTTTGAAAAAAAATATTTGTAAACATTTTACTATTTTATTTTTCAAAAAAGATGTAATTATGCCAAAAAGCTGTCAACTAATTTAGCTTTTCTTGCTCGATCAATCTACCCATTAGGAAATCGTCCTGATTTCCAGCTTTTACTTCATGGATCTCGAATTATAAAAAAAATATAAAAACCATGTTTTTCTTACCTTTAGAATTTTTACAAATAAAACGTTTAGAAAAGTACACATCTATGCTTGGTTTATCTACACACCGTTTTTTCTTTACCCGCCTTTTTCAAGTTCATCTGACTTAGTGTTTACCGTATTTACTCCCAAACCCGGAATTTCTTTTATTTGTTTTTCTTGTTTTTGACCCACTTTTTTATATAGACTCTTGAGCATGTAGCATACCAAAATGTAGCCCAGATTCCCAGCTATATTTTGTTACGTCATATTCTGAAAGTCGGTCAAAAACAAGAAAAACAAATAAAGGAAATTCCGGATTTTAGGAGCTACGGGGATCTACTTTTCGTGGGTTTGAGTGTTCATGAGGTAATTGTTTTTACTAGATAATGTAAAAAAACTTTTACTATAAGGATATGCGATTTTTTGACCTTCTTCATAGGCTGTTTTTTCAGTCTTGGTGGTTCTTAAACGAGTTTTTAGAAATAATTTTTCTAATTAAAAATTACACAAAAAATTTCAATAGATTTTACCTCGATAATTTGAAGTAAATGTGAAATAAGGTACAATGGAACATTCGAAAATGACAGCTACGAAAATTTAAAACGAAATTTTTTATGATTTTAATTTTTTTCTATTTTCTTTCTTGCTCATCTGCCGAACTTTTTGTGGTGGAAATAGATTAGCTATTTTTGCTTAAACAGTTTTTGTATTTCCGCTTGCTTTCGTTTCTCTTCTTCAACTATCATTTTGTCTACGGCTTCGAATTTTCCGTTGCCTTTTCCGGACTCTTGCCAAACTATGATTTCTTCTGTTTTTCTGTGCTCATCGTCCCAAGCTTTGCCTTCGTGTTCAGCCACTTCATGTAGCAATGATTGACTGCTTGGTTTGGACTGGGAGCAAAAGTAATCTTTAATTAGAAATGTGTACACGTTGTTCCCGTATAAATGCAACTTTTAACTGTTTGTGTTATCATAATTGTAAAAATGTCAATTTTACATTGTTTAGTGAATGCAACTTTATCACTTTTTTTAATTATCGGCAATTTTATAGTTACCCACCCCCCATACTCGGATTTTTTGAAAAGTGATATAGAAACTCTGGTATGCATTTGTTTTTATGTATCCAGAGTCACTTTCGAGTGATTTGTGTCTAAGGTATGTGGGTGTGAAACGCTCAACCCCAAGCCACCAAACCCCTTGCGTGTTCTTCGGGGGCGTTTGGTGGGTTAGAGAGAAAATTTTAAAATAAGGACATTTGCTCAAAATAAGGACATTTTTGGGCATTTTGGCGAAATATGCTGTTTTATCCAGTGCTTATTGTTCTTTTTGGAGCTGAAAAATAAGATTTTGATGTGAAATTCTAACAAATAATAAGATTTGGAGCCTCAAATTAAGGACAAATCTTATTAACAAGGACAGATCCGAGCCCTGATCTAACTATATTTCAAAAAAAAAAACTAAATTCTTAATTTTGTTTGAGATGTTTAAAATGTGTTTGCAATTTTTTCGAAATTATATTTAGAGCACGTGTTACGTAGATCTGAAAATTAAAAAAGTTTCAAACCATCTGAAGCTTAAAAAACTGTTTGGCGTTCTTCTGAGGTATAATTAGGTATATTTTAGTTAATAACTGATAAAACTCACCCTCTAATACTTACCAACCCCATAATAATTACCTACATCTCTAAGTTCAGAGAAAATATTGCATTTTTTAAATTATCATGAGCCTTACCAACTATGATTCTTAAATTTTAGCTTTTCACCCAAAAATTTCATAATCGGCACAAACTTTTTGACAAATTACACATAATTAAGAGATAAGTAAGTAATTAAGAAAGTATAAAAGTTTTGTGAATTTATTTTTTGTCCATGTTTAAAAAAAACTTACCGAAGATACTTTTAGACATCCTAAAGTAGTGAATTTTGTCTCTAATCTTGCAAGCGCCATCGGTATCTACCTATACAAGAAATGTAAAAGACTTCTAAAACCATTAACTTGCCGTGAAAATAGCTGCTCCAGCAAGTCCGTACTCGCCGAAATCATTGTCAAAAACAAGTTCAGACTAAAACAATCAGTTTGTACAATACCTTTTGTTAATAAATTAATATTTTAAAATGATGAAAATTATTATTTCCTAAACTAAATTTTTAATTTCAAGGTTTGCATTTGTTAAAAGACCATGAAACTTGATAAGCACAGCAATTAGCAAAATTTGAATTGGCGTGGGACCGACCCTATTTCGGCAATAATATTTTTAAATTATTAAAAAACTCTTTAAAACATTCTGAACCGTCGACTAGTTGAGCCCAATTTTTAAATTCACACAAAAAATCTTTCTAAAACACTATTGAAAAAATTAGGTTGTTTCAATTAATTTTTTTCACATTGCTGTGCTTTATGGTCCTTTAAAGGACCCTGTCTCTTCCTTATCATGGCAATTTCAAAGGTTTGAATGTGCGCGGGATCACCTATATTTTGTCGATAATATTTTCGAATTATTTTTTTTGTTAGCATTTTAAATTTTGAACGTTAGGTTCTACAAAAATTTTGTAAAAATTTTTTTTCTCGGAAATGGCCTTCCCAATAGTTTTTTTGTGTTTTCTACCCATTTAAAGCCATAAAAAGTTGATGTAAGTTCATAAAACCCCATTTTGGGCGAATCACTTATACTATAGTTCGGCCAAAAATTACGTTAATGAGCGATTTATATTAATGAGGGATTACGCTAATGGTAGGGTTATTCAACTTTGTTTTGCTTATTTTATGTTATTGAGAGTTTTTACTAAGCCAACATGTTTTATTTATGAAATTCAATCAAATATCAATCAAGACGTGTTAAAGATAATTTTAGTTTGTTTGAGCTTCTTTAAGCGTTCCTGGGCCATCAGATTATCCGCCGCATCACACAGCTGAACCATCCATCCAACCACCAAGATGAAAGGAGTAGCGTTGAAGTGTTTCAAAATCTTCTGTGACTTCTCGATGAGTGATTGGAGGCGTTTCTTCGTCGATCTCCATTACGTCTGTGTCGCTAAAGACAACACATATGCAACGCTAAACCAATTGAAAGGCTTACCTGTTTGCTTCTGGATTTTTGCTTCTATTGTTGAGACATCTGCTGCTATTTCAGGCAAAGTGCGCATTCCACCAGTTGCAAGTTGGTTGTCCACATCTAAGTAGTCATCTAGAGTGCCTAGCATCAGCTCCATTGCTTCCAGCTCAGTCCAAAGCATGTTAAGCTCGTCTTCGTGTTGAACAGTTTGTACTTCACAGCTCTTCCATGACCTCACTTCATCCTCAACTTGTTCTTTGAAAACTGGTTCCATTAACTGAATTCCAAGGTTATGAACATTAATTAAATGTGAAAAATCAACCATCACCTTCTTGACTGATCCCTCCTTGCGGTAACAATTAGAAAGCGTCTCCGGCTTTACATCCTTCCACGACCAACAAAGAAAGTGAAGGGCCTTAAGCAGATTTATCTTGTAATCAGCATTTGAGTCAATAGCGAAATTCTATCTCGGAGAAGGAAGCACCGGTAATTGACTTTTGAGCTCTGAATAATGCCCTGGTCGCAAGGATGAAAAGAGAGTATGTTTGTGCGAGTAGAAAACTAAAGACATAATCTGAGAAGCAGCTGTAGTGTTTGGTGGAAGAAATTTAATTGTGATCTGCTTCAACTTGATGATTGAATGGCCTGAAAAACTGTCCAGGAAGAGCAGTACCATCCTTTACACTTGAGCTTTCGATCCCACTCTTGCAGCCAATTTTCGAATATAGTTCCTGAAACTATTAGTAGAAAAGCAAATAGCATAAATCTCACCTGTCATCTACGGTTTGATTTGTAGAGTATTGGCGGTTCTTTATTTTTAAAGCAGCGAGGATTGGCAGATTTTCCAATGACCAGCAAAGGCAGCTTCTCAGTTCCGCTCATATTGCTACCTACTAGCACTGTGATCCTATCCTTGCTTTTTTCCCCAGAGTTGTAGCACTCATCTGGTAAGGTGAACATATTACACTGCTGTGAGACCTTCAAATAATCCAAAAACCTACAGCAACAATTTTCAGAAAAGACCTGGCTGAGTATTGAGAGATTGCTTCAAGCAGAATGTCTTGTTGCCAAATGCCCAGCGATTGCATGTCAATGTCAGCTGCTTTTCCTTGAATAGTTTTAAAGACGATTGAGTGATGCTTGACTCTGTTGAGCCAGCCATTGCTTCCTTGAAATTTTCCAGTTCTTCAGCACGCTTCTCAACCGTAGAATCACTTAGCTTTTTCACAACTTGAGAATTGTCTAGACTGTTGACACCGGCAGTTCAAATTGCTTGTAAGATCCTTTAACTTCTTTGTATCTGACGCATCAATCACTTGCTTTTTCAGGCCCAAAGTGAGAACTCTACCCTTCTTGTTAGCATTTACCATCTGTAAAACAGAAGTAGAGCGGAGCAAAAAATAATAATTACTAAAATGCAAGTCCATTTGAATATTATAGTTGGAACTGCCATCGAGAAAAAAATAGAAAACTTGAGATTTTCGTCCGAAGACAAATATTTATGTTAAAGAGAGGGTCTTTTATAAGGCCGGAACCGGCCAAAAGTTACGTTAATGAGGGATTTATGCTGATGAGGGCTTTGGCTGTATTGATAAAATGTATGCGGTCCCGCGCGCATTCAAACCTTTGAAATTGCCATGATAAGGAAGAGACAGGGTCTTTTAAATTCAATCGACTCTTTATATAGCAACCATCTTTATCGCGTCCACCTCTTCATTGCATCCGAGTTTGATCAGACCCGAGGGGGATATTCGATAAAATTCTCAACTGATTCAAAATGGTGTTTTTGGCATTGTATTTGTGACCCATTTTTTGGAAACTTCTTACAGGCAAGTTACTACTCATTTTGTAGCCAGTGAGATGCGCTACAGAATTAGTAGTGACTTGTCTGTAAGAAGTCTGCAAAAAGTGGGTCAAAAACACAATGCCAATAACGCGATTTTGAATGGTCCACCCCGAGTGATCCCCGCCGATTGATCCCCGAGCAATTATAAAATGTCATTTAATTTCACCAGAAATTTATTCGAACAACAAACAAACAAAAAATATATATAACAACAATGTTAGACCATTCCATAAACATAAGAGATTCCTTTTAATTTTTCTAAGATTGTTGACTGATCATAATTTTCCAATATTCTGACAAGCTTTCGGTCGGCCTGGACGTACTTGTCACGCTTTTACGGAGGCTCATTCTTCCGCTTTCGCTAAACGATCCTCCTTCTCTGTATTTCTTGAGAAGATCTGCAAAATAGGCATTTTCAATATCCCACAAGTTTTGGAGGCACTTACTGTTCGTTCCAAGATGTTTTTCACCAGATGGAAAAGACATCCCCACAGATGGATTCCAGGAAAAGAAGTCTTCAAAGAATTCATGAGTGCCAGTTCGTAATCACGATTCGCAGTAGTTGGATTGAATGCTGTCCAAAGTGTTCGGATCATCTCCCACATTTTTGTATAGATGGCTTAAGACTTGGAAGGGAGAAAGACGTGAAGCAGCGGCAGCACAAATTCTTGGCGCTCTCCCATGATGACGGAAACTTTAAACAGATAAATGCTATAAACCTAAAACTAACAACCTGGTAAAAGTATTCAGGCGAAACGCTGAAGGTACCATCGACAAAAGATTTTTGGACAAGCCATATCCACGTCGAGGTCGCACTGCTTCACTTCCGGAGTCCGCTAGAAAAAAATAGTTCTTCCACGTTCAGCTCAGGCGATTAGTACTTGTATTGGCGAGGGATGACATAGAATTGACGAGAAGCTGGCGTTGGCTGCGGCTGTTTGATTTCCATCCTGCTCTTTTAATCATCTTTTTTTTTGGGCGAAAGCATTCGGAATCTGTCCCTTCACAAAGTCTGGCTTATTCCTCACTGCAGTCGAAATTATTCGAGAGAGCAGCTTAAAAGTATGTTCGGAAATGTGGTGTATATTTGGAAGAATTACCTCTTGACTTTGTTTGGCTCTTTCACGTATTATTTGCTTGACATCGTGTACTGCTTTTCGTCCAGAATCTGTCTCATGATTGTGCTCTGACGTCTCGCCAATGATATTGTTTTCGAAGTCGGTGCGCAGACGCTTCGGACATTGATCTGATTTGTACTTATCGCATTTCCACAACTCGTTCTTGTTAGCACCCAATTTCCGCAACCAAAATAGATGACCATTAAAGCTCAACTTCTGTTTCCCCTTTTCTGTCAATGTGGTTTCCACCGTCTTAAAAGATATAATTATTAAAAATCTAACAAAAAACACAAAAACAACCGATGGCTCTAGAATTTCGGGATCCTGCTGAATTGGTTCGTTGCTTTCATCACTGGAGTAATAGCCACCAATAGCATCCAAAGCATGGCTTATCGTATTCATCTCGCTTGTTACCTCGCCTGAAAATAAAATTCAGCGTAAAAAGTTAAATTTATATGACACTACAAAAAATTAAGTCAAAACGGACACAAAATTGTAGTCTTTGACAAAATTTTGAAAATTCTTGCGAGACATTATTTTATTAACTTTTTTTAAATTGAACGCGGATCAATCGGCCGGGGATCAGTTGGCGGGGTATAATCGGCAGGGATCAATCGGACTGAGATCATTCGGCGGGGATCAATCGTCCTGACCCGATTTTGAATTAGGAGGCTATCAGAGGTTTTACTGTAGCCCACCCACTGTATTATTTGGGTGGATCATTCTGTAATAGAACGCATAGGATATTTTGTAGGTGTACCAAAATTTGGGTTTATTTATTACTCACCATTAAATCAGCTTCATGATATGCAATAGTGACAGTAACCACAGTATTTTGCGGGGTTACCACCTGGACACTCCGGAGTATCATAAGTGAATTCCTGTCTAATTCAGCTTTTCTTTCTTTTTCATCTCGTATTTTTTTGTTTATAGCTCTCTTATTTCTGCTTTTCGATTTTGATTCAAGTGTTTCTAATGGTTGTGAATTTATAATTTTACCTTTTTCAGACCGACTATACACTCCAGCTTTAGACCGCTTTATTTCGAAATTGTGTTTGTTGTGATATTTGGTACCATAATTGTCATTTTTCATAACTCTTAGATTGGTCATACGTCCTGGTAGACCGAGAAAAGCCTTCTTTTCTTCAAATGACAGAGGGTCGCAGAACTCGTGTGCAAAATTGTACTTGCGAAACAACGGGGTATCCTATAAAAATGTATAAAAAATTAACTGAGAAATATTATGATTATATAGTTTTTGAAAAAAAGGTTTTTATTTCTAAAAAAGTTAGATACTGACTATTTATTATTCTAAATTGCTCACCATCAATGATTTTCCAGCTTTATCATGCTCAATTTTCAATACAGCCGTTGATATGATCAAAACCACTTTTTCCTAAAATTAATGGAATTTTTTAAAAGTATTTTTGCAGATATGTAATTTTCCATTGAAGTTCTTTGAGCTTTTTATTTTTTAAAAGATCATAATTGTTCATGACAATGAGAATTTCGCAGCTTCAACTTGCGCAGGACACCCTTTTTTACTCCAAAAGTATTTTTTTTAATTTTTATTTGAGGAAATTTGTTGGGCAGTACAAACTAATAAAAAAACTAATTAAGTAATCTTGGTAGCTCAGTAGTAAAGCGTCAAAAGGTTCTCTTCATTTTTAATATATACTTATAAATAGGCTTGGGTACGGGATGGGGTTTCCGGTATGGAAAACCCGAAAAGTTTGAAAATCCCGATTCTGTTTCCCGCCAGCTTACAGTCAATCCCAAAAGAATCCCGTATTTAGTAATTAATAAAATTTACCAAAATTTACAAAAAAAATTGACAAATTTTAAACAGTTCCCCTGCGGAAATGCTAAAACAGAATCCCGTCGTGATTCCTGTTTTTTCTAGTTCTGAAATATTTCCCCCGTTTTTCTGGAAAAGCTTTAAGGTCTCAATACCATTTTACGTTTTCAACTCAAACCCCAATTTCTTTTCTTCAAGCCCCACCCCCACCTTTTCCATCACAATATCCCAATTTTTTCAGATTTTTTTCCACTAAATGATCAATTGTGAAAGTTTGAATTTTTTGAAAAACATACAAGTGAATATTTAAGTTTCTGAAGAAGCAATATTTCCTTCTTAACACTTTCTTCCTGTTTAGCAACTCCGTACAATTTTTTCGTCAGTGCTTTGGGGATCAAATCTTTTTTCTCAGGTGAGGAATAGTATCTTTTAATTATGTGCTGCCTAATGGCTTCTATTTTCTCGTAAATCACTAAAATGTAGTCTGGAGCAAGTTTGAATTTATCAGTAGTATCTTGTATAATTTCTTTTTTAAAATCAATTTTCGGGTGTGCAGGGTCTATTAAATTTCTTGTATTTAAATTAAAAACACTTTTCTTTTTTGTCTTTTCAGCCATTTTATTTACATCTTCTATTAGTCTATGAGCCAATAGTGTAGAATCTGATGTTTTAAAAGCAAAAATTCTGCCTGGAGATCCTTTTTTGAGGGCATCTTTGAAAAAATACATAGCCTGCATAAATTCAAACAGCATTTCTTCGTCCAATCTTGGGTCTTCAAAGGTGATTTTTCGTTTGTTATCCTTATATTTTTCAGTTTTTTTCTTGTTCTTTTTTTCTTCCTGAGTCAACTCAAACTCCATGGTTTGAGGTCCGACGGTGGGCAATTCAAAGACAGCGCCAGAAAATCCGAGAGCTGGGATATATTTGGATAGTCGTAGTAAATACTTGCTCAAATTGGTTTTTTCTGTATCTTTTTCTTCTGGATTGAACTTATATCTCCAGCGGTTGTTGTGCATCAACTCTTCTCTGCTTATGTTTATTAATATTTTGCGACGCATCTCCTTTTTTATTGTAATTAACATGGCTCTTACTTCTTTTTTGTATTGTGCAAAGGGAACAGTTGCTTTGCCGTCTTTTTTGCGACCACTGATGAAATCATCGAACTCGTCTTCGCCTTTTTTAGTTGCAATACACCTGACTATGATTAAGTTGTATAGTATTTCGATTTCTCTTGCTTTTGGACCTTTTACCAGTTCCTGAACAAATGTTTCGTGTTGTTATTTATTCAAATGGCAACGCAGTAACCATTATTCATTGCTGACTAAGTTTTTGAGATTTAAAAGTAGTTTAGGAAGTCAATATATACAAACCCGTTATTACTTAAGAACAAAGTTTTGATCTCAAAATTTAATTTTTTTGTATTCACTTTTGTATTTTATAAATTTTAAAAATTGAAAAAAATGCATGAAAATGAAATGTAAAAAATCTAAAGTCTTTTAAAATATTAAAAAGGATAGTTTGAAAAATTGAGGAATAAGGTGCCAAAGTGAAATACTAAATACTTTAAATACGACCTTGTTTTCATTACCTTCTTTCCGCTAGCTGAAGTTGTCAACACAAAGCCGAGCTCCATTGGTAAATGCTTTAGACTTTTAACGTCAATGTATCCAATTCGTGCTTTCCTGCTTATCTTTATATCTTTTCCATTCTTTATATTTTTTTTCTTCAGGCTTTCCACTGTATATCGACTTATTTTTTCATCAGGATAAGTCGCTGATTTGCCTATTTTATTTTCGTAAGCATTGAAAACAACTGGTACAAACAATGTTAATAGCAGAAAAATTGGTATTTTAGATTTCATTCTAAAATATTCATTTATTTATTATTAGCTCTTTTTCATCGGTAAAATAAAAGCCCTTGTTAGTAATGGTCAAGCCCTGAGACTAAGGCTACACCTGACCATAAGCTTAAATTATCGAGGGAAAGTGGGTATACGACAGTAGGGTTTTTTGAAGGGGGATTATAGGACACTAGCGCCCGAAAAAAATTCAAATTATAGTAAAAAATAGAGTCTAAAAACTTGTTTAACTATATAAAATTGATTGATAGCATAAGTGAATGATGCTCTCTATTTATCTTGTATGCACGTGAGCAAGCATGAGCTTTTTGGATGCGCGCGTGCGTATAAAAAAGGACGTAGATGGTTTAAGTAGAGGGTTTTTCAATGAGCTAAACAATTTATAAATGCTAAATGTACAAATAATAATATAGTCGATAATAATACAGTCAAAATTCGATCTAACGTACACTCGATGTAACGTACTTTTGAGACCTTTTGTATGGTTTAAACTAAAATTGTATTAACTACCCGCTACAACGTACACTCGCTACAACCTACTCCTTGACATACCTATCCCTTGCAGGTCCTATTGCCCTTTGCTTTGCCCGTACTATAAATTACATTTGACCTATAATTTAAGTTAAAACCGATATTTAATATTGTAAGATTTGCTTGCGTTTTACTTGTTTTCAGTCTTGAACAACATTGTTTTTCTTTTAACTAAGTGCATTTCAGTTTCGTTTTTGTGGTTTGTGTTCTGGAAGATATTGTTTTTGTTTTAATGCTGTTTTTCTCAGCTGCAATAACTGTTGGTGTGAGTGATTGTATTGTATAGGTGCTTCGGCCGCGAGATATTCGGAAAGAAGGGAAGCTTGGGAAAAGCTTTTTGGAGATTTTAACTGTACTGATAAGCAGCAACTACCTTCTTACGGAATATATTGATGGTAGGAAGGCGTCCACAAGAGTATGCGAACTTTGTATTATTTTGTACTTAAGGCCGAGAACAGTTTTGTTCGCGGCCATTGCTCATTTGTTCTTGGACAAGAAATCATTCTCTATATCCGCTTTCTGCCCCAACACATTCGAAGAACTTAATCAGGCGTACCTGGTCCGATCAGCTACCCTCCTAGGGACAACCCCACATAACTTTACTATATCAGTTTTACAGAAATCTTATACGGAATGAGGCTGTGATTGCTATTGCTGTTGTAAATTAAACATTCTGATAACTATAATAAATTCTGTTCAGTTTTTTTGTTGGTTTAGCGGTAATGATTTTTCCATAAACTAATGGAGAGGTGGACGCAGTAAAGAGAGTTACTATGAAGAGAGTCAACTGTGACTAAAAATGCAATTGTCTTGTTCAAAACAATGTCCTTAATATGGCAGTCAAGAAAATCGTGCATTCTAGAGTTAAAAGTGAAAAGTAGCAGTTACAAACTTTAATTTTTAAATTGTACTCTTTTTAAAAAAGCTATTTATCGAATTAATCAATAGATATTTTTATTTAAATTTTTATCAGTCATAAAACAATGCACTCTTTGATTTCAACTCAGGTATACGACCAAGTTGGCTTTGAGAGGATAAAACATTTGTGCTCTTTTTTCGTTTTAAAAATATCCAAGAATAAATGATACTGCAGCAGCAAGCTTGAATCATGCAAAACATTGTGACATATGAGCCCAAGAAACCAGCTGTAGTTTTGCCTGTAATCTAAATCTTAATAAATTAGCAAAGTTTAATATCAAAGAAGATCCACCAAGTTGAACAAAACACTGGAATAGGCGGGCAAAATGATCAAAAATATTTCCAGTGTTAATGTTACCATTACAATATTATTTCCCTTAAAAAGAAAAATATAGTCTTCTCACAAAGAAAGTGTTTTACAATGTGCAGGGTTTTTTTTTGACGAACAAGATAGAAGAAATAGGCACTCCATATCAAGTTAATGCCACATAGAAATACTTTCAAATACAGCTGAGGTACGCTTTTAATCTTTACCAAAAAACAGAGCGAAGAAGGTGATAAGCAGTTTGCAGCTAAAAATAAAATAAGGCAATAAGATTTTTGGCACTTATTTAGTCGAGAGGGGGAGTTTGGTCGCATTTTTTAATTTTTCGTAAATTATGTTTAAACGTCTCCTAAGTGATTTTCATACGCTAAAAACGATAAAAAGCTGTTTTCTGACACTTTTTTATATAAAAAGTCGTTTTTGAATTTTTTTTTACCGAAAATCGACTTTTTGCCTTGGGGGACCAAGAAAAACCAACCTAAACGGGTACGTGGATTCCCTAAGAAGATGGAACTTGAACATAGTTTTGTTAACTGGGCCCTACCGCATAAAAAATTCTGGGAGGCATACATTTCTCATGCATCCAGAGTCACTTTCGAGTGATTTGTGTCTAAGGTATGTGGATGTGCGCATCTCAACCCCCGAAGGGGGGCAGGGACTCGGTGAATTAGAGATGCGCGCACTCACTTACCTCAGACATGATTCCGAGCAAGACTCTTGATCATAATGCATATAGATACTCTTTTTGCCCAGCTCCAGTGACCAAAACGAGTATCTTAAATAATCCGGGAAAGAACTAAATAATAAATCGACATATCTGATCAAAAGAACGCATATTTATTCAACGCGGATCAAACAATCTCATTAGTACTGGAAATCAAAATTCGGTAAACCTGGATGAGTTTATGGCGTTGTGGGACATTTCCGAGTCGCCGTTTCGAGTCGGCCGTTTCCGAGTCGGCCGTTTCCGAGTCGGACATTTCCGAGTCTATGTTTGAAATCAACCAAATCCTCTTCTTTTCAAAATTTGAATCAACCCTAACATAATTTCTTTTTTTTCCTTTTCGATGGCTGAAGTTTAAAGCAGCAATTTTATTCAACAAACAACAAAACAATAAATTCAATAGGATAACATTTTCTTTCAATCAACGTTACTTAGCATATCATCAAATTCTTCGTCCCCAATCAGTTCTTCGAGAAGTTGGGCAGTCGGTTCTCCCACTTCTAGTTCATCTTCATCGCTTTCGGCCAGTTGCGGTTGGAAGCTGGAGAGATGGTACTGCACTTGACGCAAATACGGAAGCTGTTGACGAAGTAGCCCTGGCACAGCAGCATCTTGCACAAGTCGGTAGATTTGTCGCTCTTTGTTCGCAACGATTGTTGATCTTCCACTGCGCAATGCATCCGCTGGGTTAGCAGCATTTCTAAAGTGGAGCAATGTACACTATACGGTCAAGTGAAATATAAAATTCACCTTAGCGCCAATTGCCATGTTTGATGTTCTTCTTCTTGAAGACGGATCAGGAAATGGCTCAGCTTTATATTGCGCTTAGAGAACTTTCGGTTGAACTCCTTGTGCCAACCTTCCATAGCGTTGTTCGTTCTTGGGCGATTGTTCAGCACTGACTCGAAGACATTCCAAGAAGCAATCGTATAGAGAGGATCGACCACTTCACCAGCAGGATTCAAGCGTCTGACGCAGGTTCGGCCAAGTAAATTAGTGGTCTAGAATAAATATGGGAAGAGACAGAACAGCAGAAAGAAACCTCTGAGTTTGAGTGCTGTCTGAGGAATCACATTTTCTGTCAGCATCCTTTCCAACTCTACAACAATTCCATCATAAGCTGGTCAACTTCAGAGGAGAAAGGCGAGAGCGTTGAATAAGCGAGAGCGTTGTTTTCTTTTCTCATCTCAGTTTATCAAACCCTTCTTTTGGATGCTCTTAAAGCATTTTGGGTTAGGTGGAAGAGACAGTAATTGAAGGCGGTATTTGGAAAGATTTGTGCAAGAACTTTTGTCGGCGCTTTCTCGAAATCTAAAAATGATGAGATTTGAAAAAAGAAAAGAGACCAGACATTGCTGACTGGAATGACTTCTGGCAATTGATCAACATTGCCGTAAAGGCGCGTTGGTATGTAAAATCTGACTTGTTCGGCAGTAGAAAGAAGGGCGGGCAGAGTTGAACTTTCCTTGAAAACATTGAGTCATTTGCTAAAATTCACTGGACCAAAAAAGTTTTCAATTGACCAGTTCATGAAGGCAGAAGTCCAGTCCACGATCAAAGCATCCATTGCAGCACCTAAGGCGAATTCCTTGCTCTTGTGCTAAAAAAGTATTGCAGATCTGAAGCGATTTTTTGGTTTGTTACATCACTGAAAATGTCAAATGATTAAAAAGTGGGTCGATAGGCAATACCATAAAGTTGAAAATTCCTACTTCGACTTTTTATATAAAAAAGTGTCTGAAAAACAGCTTTTTATCGTTTTTAGCGCATAAAAATCACTTAGAAGACGTTTAAACATGATTTACGAAAAATTAAAAAATGCGACCCATGCGGGGTAGATTTTTTCGTTGTGAAATTTGAATAAAAAATGTATTGTATTGGAAATGTATTGGACTCTATTGTATTGGGTTGGTGCATAAGTACGTAGAGTTTTTTCAACGAACTTTTTAAATCACTTATCTACGTCATTATTTTAAAAATTATACGAACGACACCCAACTGACAGCCATTCCAACTGACAGCCATTCCAACTGACAGCTATCTCAACTGACAGCTATCTCAACTGACAGCCCCAACTGACAGCCCCAACTGACAGCCCTTTTAAAGCCAGCTTAAATTAAGTGAATTAAATTAAGTTAAATTAAATTAAGTGCACCCAGTGAGACAAAACAATTATATTTAATGACATAACAACAAAAGAACAATTATAACGAGCGAACAAACGAACAATCCAAAAAGTTTTAGTAGAGGTTAAATTCAATGTTCTCCACTGCTATCTGAGCTTCTTCTTCATTGTTAATTGCATCTTCGACAGCTGGATCCGCTCCGATTTCTCCATCCACAATTTCACCTGGCCGATTATTGTATCCCATCAAATAGCCGGTGTTTAGCAGAAAGGAAGTGAGGTGTTCTTCAAAATTATCGTCATCGATTTGTTGGTCCAGAATGATGGCGTATTGCTCTTTTGCTTCAGCGATCTTGAGTGAGAGTCCCGCTGAATCTTGAGACTGCTTTCTTGGAGGCTGCCGCTTGTGGTTTACATCACTGGCGTTCTCTTCATTTTCATTTTCACAAGGAATTTTTAACCAAAGAGACTATCTGGAAGAGCGGAGTGTGGACTACAAAAAGCCAAATTTTTTTGAGAAAATTTTAAAACTTTTAGCAGAAAGTTTTAAGAGGTGTTTATTTGATCTGAATTTATAGAAAAAAGTGTTTATAAGGTTATTTTGGTCATTGTTTTAAAAAATGGGGGGTGGGGGTGATCTCATCCGAATAAGTACCATTTTTTCCTTTAATACCGTCGTTGATTTTTTTTCGGAAAAAATTTTAGAAAATTTATTTGTGCAATTGTGAAAAATATATCAGTAATTTGTGTTTACGATCGTACATCAGATGTTTTTTTGTTATCGGTTATGGAGAAACAAGTAAACAATGACAAAACTTTGTAAAAAATCAGTACGAAGGACCTGAGGGAAAGATGGTACACATTGTATAATAGAGCAAAAGTATGTTTTGCCTTGACTACGTTGTGTCTGATTTTTGTCGGCGCCGAGAGGTTTAAAAATAAACGCTTCCGCTCCATTTAAAGCCCCTGCTCTAATAAACGCCCCCTTAGAGGGACTTCGAAAAATAAACGTCTCGGGGCGTCTATTAGAGGAAATACGGTCTACTAAATATTACCTGGAATCACATACAAAGCTGAACCTATAAAAGCCAGAATAACCATTAGCAAAATACTAAATATGAATAAAATGTTCTGTAGTGTTTGCAAATTTCTGGCTGGAAATTTAAGAGCTATGCATCTCTCAATAGTCAAAAACAATACAGGAATTGGCTCGACACTCATATATTCTATAGAAACAACCCCAGCAACAGTGTCTAAATAATAATTCTGTATATATAAAACTTTAGTAACGCAGGTATTTTCAGACAGATTTAAAAAGAGCTTTTTACAAGTTTGGCAATTTTCTGAAAATTTGCAAATATATATTAAAAGACTACGAGGATAACCGGAAAAGAGGCGCTCAAGGAGCTTTATGGGTTAGAGATGCGCGCAATCACTTACCTTAGACATAATTCCGAGCAAGACTCTTGGTCGTAAAATGCATTTAGAGTCTCTTTTTGCCAAGCTCCACTTACCAAAATGCGGCAGAATACCCTTACCTTGGCCTCCTAAGGTAAAAAGTTAAATTTTGGTAAAAAAATTGAAAATATCTGAAACACGTTTTCTATGTTTTTTACAGTGTATAACTGCCTTATAGATGTTAAAAACCCGATTTTGGCCAGCTAGAGATAGTGCACTCCGGACTCCCTCCGGCTGCACAGTTTATTTTTCCCCTTTTTAGTCTCAGAATTGAACGGAGCGAGCAACTTCGAACCAGCAGCCTGTAAACCTATTTAAATTTAAACAATTTTCATGTTAGAGAACGTCCATAAATTATGTCACGCTGACATTTTTCGGTCAGTTCCCAGCCCAATCTGACAAAATCTGACAGAAAACATAAAAACTAAAACTTTTTTTCTTGACAGGAATGTCAGATTTCACAGAAAATTTTCTTGAATAGTTTAAATCAGTTTTGAAAATTTTGACCTAATTTTTGTGTATTTGTTTATCTGTTTAGCAAGTTATATAAAAATAAATGTATTTATAGAAAATAAGATTAAAACATATAGTCCATATTTTATTATGCTCATATTTTAACTTTTCCATTTCTAATTTTGAAGTTTTCTTGAAGGGTGTACTGCCTCATTTCCTCAGCCAAATTACTTGTCTTTAATATTTCTTCAGGATCCTGAAATATGAAATCCATTTCAAATTCTTGGCAAGCTTTTCATGCATTTTTCCGTTTGACGCTAGACATAACGACAATGCTTACACATCATTTTGTACTTGTCTTTCATAGTTGGGTAGTACTGATCAAAGAATGGGTTCAGAAAGCAGATGCTGAGTGAGTCTGTCTGCCAAATCTCCAAATTCAGGTTTTTCATCACCCTTCAGCTACTCTTGGTCCTCTTGCGTCAAAAACACATGATAGGCGCAGGGAGAAATGATGGTAGGAAATTTGAAGCTTTGCACATCGGTAACCTCCACAGCAAGTCTTTCCGTATTTTCGGATCTGCAGTTTTGTAACGACTTTGCGGACATGCTTGTGATCGTTCTCAGGAAGAGATGGCAATTTTAGCATCTTTTGTTTTTACATTTGCAGATTTATATCAGATAAAGTTTACCCAAAATCAGTTAATGTGCCATGCTTTTTTTTGCCTTTTAATTTTCCAAAACTAGAATTTCTGTTGGAATATTAGAAACATCTTTAGGCGATTCAATCGGTTTCACAATTGAAAACAAAGTCGAACATCGAGCTTTATTCTGTAGCTACAATGCCCTGCCAGTGGTTTCCGTTTTCTAAAGGAAGCTTTGATTGCATTTGGAATATAGTAGATTGGGGACCCAACATTGACCCTATTTTTGGAAATGCGGCTCCTATGGATTTTACTGCCTTATCAAAGGATTGATTGAAATGATCCAGCAGTTAACCCTCCCAGCCCTGTTCCTGCAGCCACATTCCTCCTACTCCTGCCAGCAACTCTTTGAACGACACATTTTCATCGTAGATGCATTTTATAGGCTTACTGTGATAAATAATATCTGCAGTCTACTTTATGAACCAATACCTGAAGTCCGAAAGTTGGATATCCTTTCGACAATGAAATGGTCTCAAACATCAAAAACAAGGCCATAGAAAGAAGAGGCGAGGAGTGAGTCAAGACCAAGCTTAACACATATTTAGCAAAACTATTTTGTATGCTATTGAAATTTCAGCATGCAACTATAATATAAAAATACCTTTTGAAAACAATTTTGTAAATTTTCTGCATATTTTGAGTTTTTAGATTATTAAACATTGTATACAATGTAAAATTTGGAAGTCTAAAGTTGTGTCAGAAAACTGTCAGATTTTAATAAGGGGGTTCCGGCCCATTCTGACATCTTCTGAACAGGGGGGTGGGGTCCTCAAACCAGGCTGTCAACCTGATTTAATTTATGGACGTTCCCTTAGACTAGATACGGACAATAGATGCAACCCTGCTTCCCTTTAAGATTTTTCGGTAAGTTTTTATCTAATCTGCAGATTTTGCTATTGAAAACATAAAAACTAAAACTTACAATATTCTTGTATGCATAATCCATAGATTGTAGTCAAACTAGTCAAGAATGAAAAAATTGTATGAGTGAACATGTAGACCAGCATTGACTTTGAAAAACTTGTCACTTTAAGCTTACTTTCCTTAAAGAAAACGCAAAAAAGAAGATGAGACATGAGGACTGATGTGATCAAGCAGGCTAAAACTATGATCATATTTTCGATGTTGTTCAAGGTCTCCACATAAGAAGAGTAATAGAAGTTGGCATTTTCAGATGTTGAACTTTTCGACATTGAAGAGAATTGACTAATAAGTATAAAAAAACTAAAGTTGTAAAACTCTGTGCAAAGGAATATGAAAATGAGCTAAGTAAAAGTTACAAGTGTTACAAAGATATTGTTTTCAAATACATAACCACTTATTTTAACATGTGCGCATAGTATGACTAAACACTTAAATAATTAATGGTTTTGAAATAGGAATAATAAAATTTTAGCTGCCTTAGTGGAACGGATGTTAAATGCTTTAGTTAGGAAATTAGCACTTTGTCAATATTTGATAAATTCACCCTTTAGAAAATACAATGAAAATTATTTTTTTATAATGTTTAAAAACAAAACATACTTCTTTCTGCACTTCGGATATGAGAAAATGATCTGGCGATTCCAAAGACATCTTTTTGAAAACAGAGTCAGAAACACCCACTGTTTTATGCTATGCATAAACGTTTCAAACACATTGATGCGACGGTTTTTTCGAACATCCTTTTAAAAACAAGCTGTATAAAGTATTTATGGAGTAGCTTTAGTATTTAAGCCCATAATGTTTTTATTTAAAAATGCTTCAAAAGAAACAACCTGCAATAAAAAAATAAAGAAAGATTGAAATCTTGAGATCTAACTAATCATACATATCTTTTGACTACATTTTCATAATAAACCATACTATTTTACCCCTATATATGACTTCTCTACAGAGAAAACAAAAAAACAATTTTCACGTGTAAGAAAAAAGTTGGTAATTTACGTCAATTTGCAATACACATGGGCACATATGGGTTAAGCGTCAAAAAACTGAAGATTCAGGGCTTTTGAAACATGTTGTGTCACTGACTCTCGAGACACTCTTGATCTGCTCCGGGCCAGAAACTAGGATTCGTCAGCTGTGCAGCCATCAACCATACAGCCAGCTAGCCATTCCAATCTGTCTTGGGCTTGGTTACCTCTCAAGGCTACCATCGGGATACTTCTTGTCGTCGTCCCTGGTAGCCAATTGTGAGTGGAAGTGGAGTGATGCAGACCAACTGCACCATCGCAGCCAGTATTCAGACGATGGCGCTGCTCCACAAAAATCCAGAAGAGGTAGCAACCTATGAAAAACAAGTATCTGATAAAATATCAGCAAGCCAAAATCATCTTCAAAGAGGCCGGCATGAATCTTCGCAAATTCTGCTCCAACGATCAAGCGCTGATTAATCAGCTACCATAAGAAGACCGGGCAAAAAGTACCATGCAGAAAATCCTCGGAATCAGCTGGGATACCATTCAAGACAAAATTCTGTTCGCACTTCCAGTGCCACCAACGCTGGAATCAATGACCAAAAGGTAGGCTCTGAGCACAGTCGCTAGCATGTTCGATCCGCTAGGACTTCTCGCCCCGGCACTTCTGCCAGCGAAGCTGTTCCTCCAGTCACTGTGGTCTGAAGATTGTGTATGGGACAAGCCTCTGACATCTGACAAGAAGCAAGAGTGGAGCGAAATTACGGAAGCTTGGGCTATGGTTGCTCCGTTCAAACTACCAAGAAGAAGTGCTCCGCTTAACGGTGCTAATGTCACCTACCAACTGCATGCCTTCACAGACGCCTCGGACAAGGCCTTCGCCGCAGCAATTTATTTGCGCAGCTCTGATGAAGTGACCGTATCATCGCGTTTGATGTTCTGCAAAACCAGAGGCAAACCTAAGCAGAAAAAAAGCAAATTAGAGCTGATAATACCCAAAATGGAGCTGTTAAAATCAGAATTAGCAATCAGGATTAGTATGATTTTCTAAAACTTGTAAAGCATGCATAAGTTAATATACCGTGAATGTTCAAATAGAGCTTTCCTCTCCAATAGAGCCCCCTTCCTAATAGAGCCCCCAATTTATTAGAGGAAAATAAAGTATCCTCTCTAAAAGAGCTAATCTCCCTTTAAAATTAGATTAGACAAAAACGGCTATTGTTAGCTGTGTTAGCTGGTGTTAGTACCAAAATACCCTTCCTAGTGCGAAATGCTACTTAGCTGCAACTTCTCATCTTTAACTTTTATCTTTTTCCATCTAATTTTATGCATAAACTTTTTAAAATTTTTTAGCGATCTTGTAGTCCTGAATCTCACAAGGGAGGGACCCTGACTGTGATGGATCAGTTACAAAAAACATGATATTGTATTGAGGTGGTTTTTAAAAAGTTGCGTGATCGTTGTACTGCTTTTTGTGGACCTTAAGATCTGGGGAGCTAGATTTGTCAGAAACTACAAGAATACGCAGAAAATTGTTCATATCGCAGTTCCCTCAGATCACAGTCAGGGTGTTTTCCTCGTCAGTTGTTCAACAAGATGTTTGTTTTCAATAAAGTATTTTTTAACATAAAAGATTAAGGGGTTTGAATAGAGGAACTTGGTCGAAAAAAATACTTCATCCAAACACCGAAATTTTTTATTTTTGAAATTTTTACAGAAGTTTAAGGCTTTGTTAGAAAGCTGAGATTCAGAGCTATTTATGTGTTATGTGTATTTATGTGTTATCTGTTTATGTGTAAACCAGAAAACTTATCAATTCCAAAAAAGTTTTTCTATACAAATCGAATTTCGGTGATAGAAAAAAATATCTTGGTACTACAAAAGAGTATTTTGGTACAAAAAAACTAGAAAAAGCACACCCAGGGATAAATCCCTTGATATTGATCTTTAAAAACTGTTTTTAATTGTTAACACTCTGATTATTGTTCAAATTTTGAAACAAAAAATGTAGATAATTTTAATTGTTTCACCGATGCCTTGGCTCCGAGGGTTGAAAAATCAAGCCACCCTTTTCAATAGAGTCCCCCTTCCTAATAGAGCCCCCCTCTATAGGTTGATTGAAGAATGACTCTATCAGAACATTTACGGTATTTCATAAGAAATGTAGGTATGGCGTTGTTTATGCCATTACACATGGAAAGGCATTAAATTTGTCGCCAAAACACACAGAAAAATGTTGGGTTAACCGATGCGGAAAGGCTCTTGTCAAAATATTCAGAAGATACTACAGTATTTTGTGTCGCCCTGAAAATATAAGCTAATATGCCAAAAACAAAAAAGTTGGAAAAACGCTTGTGACGATAAAATTTTCCTTGTAACAAGATCGACAAGACTTGAATTCTGCCACTTCCTTCCTTTAAATACGAATAATGATAACTGAATAAATTTCAAAAATCATGTCAGGGAGATGTTTCAATAGACTATGCAAACATTTTTTCAGATAAATTACTGTCTAGGATTTAACTGCAGCTGTTACCACCTTAAACATTTGCTGACTCATCATTGTTTTGTTCTAGACAATACAATTTATTTCCCAATATTTGAAAAAACAATTGTAGTTACAGTTAGAAGAAAAAAATAGTGTCGAGCGACTTTTTCCAAAAGAATTTATTTTTGACACAAATCCTTAAATTTGATACGTGTCTACTCTTTTGTTTAGAAATGTCTTGAATTTGCGAAATTCTCGTTGTCATCAACAGTATGGTATGGTCTTTTAAAACAACCATAATAATAATTAGAAAGAAAAAAGAAAACTGATCGTGAAGGCACTTAGTAACTTGACTAGCATATTGAGGCATTTACCTATTTGCATTAAGGTACAGTCAACCCCCGCTATAGTGACACCTCGCTATAGGAACACCCTCGCTATAGTGACACCTTACAGACGATTTGGTTGGTTTTGTCTAAAATGCCTTAGACTAGACCCTCGGTATAGTGACACCCCGCTATAGTGACACCCTCGCTATAGTGACACCCCAGGGCCGGTCCCAAAAAATGAAAATACCCTCGATATAGTGACACATGTCATGTATAGTGAATTAAATCTGCTTTTTCTGAGTTTTTGAAAGATACTTTTTTCAAAATGAATCATATGAGCTCTCTGTAGAAATTTTCCAGTATTGAATAGTGGCTTCATTCGCCTTGTTTTGCTCGCCTTGTTTTGTTGCTAAAAATCAACAAAATTTATTGGTTTGTTCATCTATTTTGTAAAAATTATTATTTTCAGAAATTCCAAAGATGAGTAGTACTCCAAGCAAGCGCCAAGCGATTTCCTTGGAAAAAAAGAAGGCTATCATTGAAGCGTTTATGAAAAATAGGAATCAGTCATCTCTAGCGAAGGAGTTCAAAATTTCAAGGCCAGCAATATCAAAGATTCTAAACAGCAAAGAAGCTATATTCACAGCCATTGATGGAGCTATTGATGATTTTCAAAAAAGGGGTTGGTCTGTCTGTAATATTTTTTACAGGTGGTGCTCTCACGCTACCTGAAATAGTCGAAGATGTCTCGAGAAGCAATATCGATGCCGATGAAGATAGCGACACTGACTTTTTTAATGCCGAAGAAGTCGAAGTGGAAAAGTCATCAATCAGCCGAATAGAAGCGCAGCGCGGCTTTGCGATAGCGCGTCAGTATGTGGAAGAAAACTCTAGTGATCCTGCCGTGCTTCGCTTCACTGATGGAATAGATAATTTTTTCCACGAAGAGCGCCGAAAGAAGATGATGCAGCCGACAATAACGAATTTTTTCCCGCTAATTGTTGATAAATGTATTTGAATTGTTGTTGTTTAGTGTACAAATACAAGTATCTTTGAATTTGCAATTTGTAAGTTTGTTCAGGAAACCCTCGATATAGTGACACTTGTAAAGACTTTTCATGGAAATCCCCGCTAGAGTGACACTCCGCTATAGTGACACCCTCGCTATAGTGACACCCCAAGGCCGGTCCCGAGGGGGTCACTATAGCGGGGGTTGACTGTAACAAAAAAGTTTAATTTACACTTAAAATAGCTCAAAATGTTATAATATGTACAATTTTGAATTAATATTAATAATAAATAATTGGAGGTGGAGGCCCATGATTTTCGTTCCTTGAGTAAAGGCTTGTCAGAGTTGCTGGCAAAACTCTTCTTTTTTCCCTTTTGTCTCTTAGGCAGGAGCAATATAAAGAAAGCTAAATTATTAACTTTTTTCTTAACATTTAACACAAAAATACTGACCAGACACAGCCAAACGATCATAATAATGAAGCCAAAAGCGCCAATCTTCACTCCCCAGTTGTCCCACAAAGAGCTTATACTTAAACTGGTCGAATTTGCTGAATTTTCTTAAAAATTTATATTATATGAAAAGTATATATGGAAAACGTAAAAAACATTGTCAGAATAATTCACAAGATTAGCAAGATTTTACAAGATTATTTAATATAAACTAAATATTTTCTCTTGTGTCCCGTTTAATTTCTGAGTTTGTTTGTAAAATATCTATTTTTTTCAGCGAGGTTTCAGATATTTTTGGACCTATTTAAAGCTAAGGTGAGGTTCTTGAGAATTTTTTTTAATGTTTAAATTTTGACAATTTTCGTACAAAAGTTGCTTAATATGCGATTTTCAAAATCACTGCATTTAATAAACTTTTAAAATAATTAATATTTTCGTATAAAAATCCTTTTTCAAATAGTAGGGTTGTGAAATGACCGGTCATTTAAAAATTCGGTCATTTGGCTTGTCAAATGACCGGTCAAAAGACAACAAATGGCCGAATTCCGGTCATTTAATTAATTTACCCAAACAAAATTCAGGGCATGACAGAGAATCTACTAGGGTTGTGAATATTGACAACTGGACGAAAACTATCTAAGCATTAATTGAACTGCACAAAAAGTCATTTAACATTAAATTCAAATGAGTAAAAATTGGTCTTGGCACGATTTGTTTCGAAAATAACTTTGTTGTATTTAAGTGTTTGTAGAAACAATACTTTCCGCACTGAACAAAGAGAACAATAAAATAATTAATTCTGTCGAACTTCGATATAATATACCACCCATATAGGCTTAGGCTTAACTGCCCGTACACCACTACCGTATTTCTTCTAATAAGCCCTTCCCCTAATTCAAAATCGGGTTTTTGGCATTGTGTTTTGGCCCACTTTTTGATCACTTCTCTCAGGCAAGTTACCAACCATTTAATAGCTCATCTTTCTGGCTACAAAATGGGCGGTAACTTGCCTGAGAGAAGTGATCGAAAAGTGGGTCAAAAACATGATGCCAAGAGCATGATTTTGAAACAGAGGGGGGAGTGGCACTTACTAGAGGAAATACGGTACCAAACTATAGTATTCAACACAAAATCGTGTGCTGAAAACGGTTGGTCATGACCAAAATGTTGTTTTGGCCATTCAGAATCTCAATTCTCGATTAGTACGTGGGTAGATGCCCACTCCGAGATGGTCGACCCAAGTTTTTGCCAGAATAACTTCGGATACACTATATAAATCGATCATGCTCTACAAGATGGCTTTAACAAATATGCGAATTCGATCGTACAGTTCGGGCGGTTTCCTTGTCAGACGGCACCTCACATTCGAAAACTTTCTTCAGATGTCTAGCCGCGCTAGTCTTGTCGTTCTTTTTCGAAGAGGAAAAATGGGAAAAGTCGCTGATGCTTCTGCAGATTATTGACCATAATAAAAAGCTGAAGTAGAAGATGAGTGAAAACTTAATTGAAAATACGACGAAATTTTTAAAACAATTTCGTAGAAGCAAAAAATTAATAACAGATGGTCCATAATTATGAATTGTGGGGTGTACTGTTTGGTCAAAGTAAAAATTATAGAGTAATGTGAAGACATTATAGCTAAAGCAATAATAATTGCTTGTAACATACTATTATGTACTTTTGTTGCACAAAGTTAGAAAAAAGTTTGTGAAATTTTAAAAACAGAGAAAATACAATTTTGAAAGAAAATATGCTAAAAACAAAATATTGACAAAAAAATTGTTAAAATTTTGTAAAATGTTACAGGCGGCTCAATTTTTTAGGGGAGGGGGGGGCAGGATTGTTCTAACGCCGGGTAGCCGGCGTAACGCCGCCTTAACGCCGGCGTCTTAAACGCCGGCGTTTAGCAAACGTCGGCGTTTGTTTTCATCAAGGCGTAACGCCGGCGTTTAGCCGACGTTATCGCACTTTTTAGTTCGGAAAAGGATTTTTTTTTCTTGGAGCCAACTTATGAAATCACTATATGATAGGAGTTCAAATAGGCGTCTCATGGAAGATTATGGCATCCTTTTTCAGTGGTCTTTTTGCTTTCGATCGCACGCTAGAGACGATCGAGTTGCGCCTTGTAGACGTCGCCGTTGAGATTGTATTGCTTCTTCTGTCTTCCGTTTTCCATCTTCGACGGAACCTGCCATTTTTGTTCTTCACCATTGTCGCACCACCAGTAGCACCAGCCGTTTGAAAGAATCTCCCAGTGTATTATGCCTTCTTATGCAAAAATACCAGACAACCTGGCAACTAAATAAGTACCATTTTTTGAACCCCTCAAAATCGGAAAATTTGAAGTCGATCTCAAGATTTACGTACCCTACTGGCATACCTATACACCTCACTTGGGTACCTTCCCCCTTGTTTGGTTGAAAACCCAATTTTGGTCTTTTATCAAATATCAAACCCAAGTCCACAGACGATTTTAGGTTAAAAAATATCTGTTTTGGACTTTTTAAAAAATTTGTTATTCTTCATGCCATCCAGATGGATATCCACCTGACCAGGTGGTGCCTAAATCAGGTTTTGGGAGTTTGGGTGGGTAAAATTGGTATTTCAATTTTAACAAACCTAATTTCCGACTCGATTTTACGTATGATAGCATTATTTATTTTTGGATTTGACTAAATTTTAATTTTAAAGCTATCCAGGTGGATCCACCTGACCAGGACTAAAAGAGGAAAATAATACACTAGGTGAACGCATGAACGTAACGTAGGGAAATTAGAAAATAAAACTACACAACCCATTATTTGCAGGACACTTTTTTATAAAACACTTTTGTCAGAAAACAATTATTTTCGAAAAGAATCGTGCCAATTGTTACTCATTTGAATTTAATGTTAGATGACTTTTTGTCCAGTTCAATTAATACTCACATAATCTTTGTCCAGTTGTCGGTGTGCCGAGTATAGCCGCACAAATACTTTTCGAGTAATTACTTGCTAATTGCTCTCAAGCCTGCTCAATATTCTCGACAAGTTCTACAAGAAAGTAGGGTTGGGTGATGGTTTTCGAACCGGTCATTTAATATTTTTTAACCGTCAAGTAAATTTTGGGTAATAATGATTTTCATTTATGTTTGATAGTTGGCTCTTACTATATAGTTAATTCCCAAAGTCAAAACTTCAAAAACGTCTGAATTCGGAAAATTTGGAGGCAAAAGTATTTGCACAAGAAAAAATGACTTATTGAAAATTTTAATTCAAAATAGAACTGCGAAAAGTAACAAATTATCGTTTCAAGACGAAAAATTCAAAATTATCGAAATTGAAAATGCTATTAGCATTTGACCGAAATTTCAATGACGATCAAATATTAATATTCGATCGGTCAAATGACCAGTCAAAAGACCGGTCATTTGACCACAACCCTAAATAGTTTTTTTAAGGTGAAAGCTGTTAAGGAGATAGCCTCGACACGAAAGATTATCCCAAGTTTTGTGTTTTTTAAATGTGGTTTTTGAGCCATATTTTGTCAACAACTCGGTTTTGCGATGTCAGACAAACATGTGCAGAATTAAAAGTTAGATTAGCATCATAAATATAGGAATTTTCAAATTCTTTCAAAAAATGCCCTAAAAATCGAAATGCAATAGATGACTAATCGACCTTTTTTCGATGGTTTTTTCGCCTTTTCCATTTTGATGTTTAGGGCATTTTTTGAAAAAATTCAGAAATTCTGATATTGATGATGCTAATCCAACTTTTAATTCTGCGCAAGTTTGTCGAACACCACAACACCGGATTGTTGACAAAATATAGACCTAAAACCACATTTAAAAAACACAAAACTTAGAATAATCTTTTTATGTCGAGACTATCTCCTTAACAGCTTTCAGCCCCCGTTAAAAGTTTAAAACGACGCTAATTACCTGCTTCATCTGCACTATCACTATCTCTAAGATCACTCTCTGTTCTTTGCCTTCTTTGCACTTTCTCTTTCATAAAAAACATTTTATTTGTTGCTTTAGGCAATGCTGCTGCCGAAAATCCAACAAGTAGGAGAGTTGAGCTTTGTGCACTCGCATTTGTATATTCAACAAAAGCATTAAGATTTTTCGAAGACGGCCAAGGAACAACCAACGAATTGATAGACTCGCCATGCAGTTCGTAACTACTTTGTTTGGTCAAATTGATTTGAGAAGAAAGTATTCTAGTCACTAATATTAGATTAGTGTGGTCAATATTATCTTCAATATTATTAAAAGACCCTAAAGTAGGTAAAATCATCTCTGGTGCTTTAAGCTTGCACTCAGGGCTTAAAGAAGAATTTAAAAATGAATTCAAACAGGAATCTCTTTTAATAATCATGGGGATAGACACGTCTTGCCCGTATGCTTCAGTCAGTAGATCATTAGACGAAGGATATGGATTTAATATGGAATCAGCAGAAATAACTAGCGGGATTATTGATTCTCCGTTAAAATTGTAGCCATTGCTGAGATCTTGTGTTAAGCCCCCATTTCGGTAAAAAATCGTGTTGTTCCACAATTGAAAAGGCCCTGAAGTGTTAAAAGAAGCCGACGAAGAAACTAATACTGGCGTCAGCCAAGCATCTGTAGTAGAAAATAAAAATGGATTTACAGGATAGTTGACTAAATGTGATGATGGAATAAATTTAGACGTAATAACTTCTCCGTTCAAAATGTAAATTGAGCTAGTTACTTGAATAAAGTTAGCCTTAGATTTAACAATTTCGGGAAGTATTATTTCGTTAGTCAAATTTTCTTTAGTAATTGGATTTATAGCATAATAATTTTGCGTAACAGGCACAATAAGTTCAGGTCCATCTAGCAAACAGGTAGCTGGATCAGGATTAAAAGGGTAAAGACAGGATTTCTGGTTTATAATCACTGGAATAGCTACGTCTTTTCCATTTGATGTTAGTAAATTAGACATAGGCAAAGGGTTTATTAAAGAGCTAGTAGCAGTTATAAGTGGCAATATGATTTCGCCGTTTAAGGTGTATCCATTTTGTGGGGCACGATCTGGACTATAAGTCAATGAAGAAAAACTAGAAGTAGTGCTGAAGTCTTGGGTGTGAAAAGAATTTCCTGTAATTGATGACTGGCTTTTTGCTCGAGTAAGGATTCGTAATAGAATTATTGTAATAATTTGAAGATTGCATATTGTTGGTAAAAAGACTACAATAACAGACCACCCATGCAAAAGCATACATACTAGGCAAAAGCTTATGATGATGTTTAGTTCAGTCGCCAAGAGCCAAAGCTTGGAGTCAAAAAGCCGTGCTAGGCGAAAAAATCTCCATGGATATTTAAAAAGAATGGAAATACTATTCTGTCTTTAGGTTGCAAAAAGTTTTAAAATAATATTTTATTAATATCTCATACACCAAAATAATGTAATTAAATAATTTAAATAAAGTATTCCAAAAACATTAAAATTCAAGAATCTTAAAATTAAAATCCAATAACATTGAAGAATGAAAACAGTTTTATTTAAATGTAGACAAATCATAAGTTAGATTGGACCAATAAAAAATTAAAAATGTTTTTTACACAAAAATTTGTGTTTTATAACAAATGATTAATATAATCGCTGGACAAACAAAGTACAGAACAGTAAAATAAAAGAGTGCTGATCAAGACTATATTTCTTTTTAATCTAAATATACTGTTTTAACACGGGAATTTGCGACCGACTAATAACAGTTCCTATAAGGATTTTAGGAGCTGCTGAGCACGAATATCACAAAATCAGACGTGAAAACTTGGATGCAATGCCCTCAAATAGCCCACTTTTCGCAAGGACTCATTGAAAAATGGGTGCTTGTTTCTTCAGGCTAGTTAGCAGTGTTTTTATTTAGCCCGGAATTCCCTTTTATGCTCATAAGAAAGCCCTTTGTCTGGGCTTTCTAATGATATGTCATTTGCCTATACTGAAAAAATTATGATGGATAAAAATTTAAAAGAATCAGTGAAGGCCCTTTTTTAAATTTACAATAGATTAAAAAGTATAGGAAATTTTTTCACATGTGTTCATGAAAATATAAATTATATCAAGAATTAGCAAGAAGAATAGCACCTAAAAGTGCTTTAAAGTCAAAAAAATAAGCTAATGGAATGTTTAGCGAAAGTAAAATAGAGATCAAAAATGTCTTAAAAACAATTTGACGTAAAAAACCTGTAAACTGGAAATTCTGTCACCGGATTCGTGTTCAGCATGGCCGCTTTACTTGAGAAACTGCTCTTTGAATTAAAGTTACTGTCAAATTTTATATTCCGTTCAAGACAAAAAACATTCAAATAAAGAATTTATTGAATTCTTTTACGTTTAAATTTTTTTGTTTTGAACGGAGGTATGACTTTGAAGTACTGTCAGGTGCCATTTTTCATGGTGATTCTTAATCTAAAGCCTGTTTTACGTATACATGCCTCTGTGCAAAAAATTCTTATACTTTTCGATATATGGTAAATTAAAAAAACAGCCTTTACTGATTCTTTTAAATTTTTATCCATGATAACGTTTTTCAATATAGGCAAACGTCATACCATTAGAAAACTTAGACAAAGGGCTTTCTTATAAGCATGAAAGGAAATGTTAACTAGCCTGAAGGAAAAAGCGCCCATTTTTTAATGAGTCGTTGTGAAAATTGGGCTACAGTCGACTCTCGAAATAAGGCTATCTGCAACAAAATTTGGTTTTGACAAAAATTAGGCAAATCTTACTCCCGATATTAGGCCACTCTCGCTAGAAAGCCACCTTTTTACATCACCGACTGCAATAAATAGCCTTAAAATAGCCCATAAATAGCCTTAATAAATAGCCGTTTAAGGTTAGCCTTAAACGGGGAGGAAACTTCATATACGAGGTTTTTAGCTCTAATCCCCCTAGGTTCACACCTTATTTTTTCACCCTATTTTCAGTGATCTCACTGTTTTCTAAGCCCAAAAAGTACAAAAATTGCTGTATGCCGAGAACGGCGTCTTATAGCTGCTAAGATATGCTGTTTGAAATGATGATGAAATTTTAAGTCAATGACTCAGCTAACTCTTATGCTCACGTACTTTAACCATGTTTCAGGCGCAGGAAATGTCTAGATTGATCTTTGCCACTCTGATGGCTTTTGGTTTCACTCTTAGTGATACCACTCTTCCAAGCTCGAAATTTTCGAAAAATAGCTTTAAGGTGATTTTGTTTTCGCAAAAAGGTATACGATATATATATTAGAACAGTCTGGCAAAATTTTATCCCGCCTAATTTTACCCAGCCGCCCCGGCCAAAATTCGAAAATGCTTGGCGCCACTTGCGACGCCGGCGCTGAAATTTTTGAAATCCTGGTGCCGGCGCCTTATTTCCCGAAACGTGCAAGTATGCTCTCCGGTTTGACTCCCAGTCGGTGCACACCAGGGCTGGGACCGATTTCTGATTTCTGGTTTATGACTTTTTTCGCCTTCTCATTTCTGATTTCCAGTTTTTATTTTTTTGTTGTTGTTCTGATTTGTTCTTTCTGGTTTTCATTTTTTTCGAAAAAATCGGGTGCATAGCACTTTTCAGGACATTATTTGGAGTTTTCAAGCGTCCTTTGTTTTAAAATCTCTAGCATTTTTTCGAATTTCAACGCAATAATCTTCATTTTAGTACTAAAAACTTAATAAGTTTTTGATAAATAAGCTATCTAAGGCGAGTTTGTACTTATTAGCGAACCCTCTTTGGACTTAGATCTGGGATTTGTTGTGAAAAAATTGAGAATTTGCCTCTTATAGTTGAAAATTGGGAGTTTTGTGTTAAAAGACATCTCCTATATAGTATTAGAGATGTTTTGTTTGCGGACAATTGATGTTTTGGGTTAGTTTGATATGTTTTTGTTTGGTTTTGTCGATTTTTTTAAATTGAAGCTTGGGATCTCAGAGTAGAATGGCTGTTGTGGATTTTGGTTTTGAGATTTTTTTGGTTTCAATTTTGGGTTTTAGTGAGCAAATTGTCGTTTTTTTGTTCAAGAGTCAAAATCTCCGAGCTGTTGTGAGTGGAAATTTTGCCCACTCTTAAAATGTAGCCTGAAATCTCAGCTTTCTTTAAAAAGATCGGTTCGATACGAGGACCGGAACCCGGGGTATTTGCGATTTTATGGAGGTGGTTATTTAGAAGAAATTCGAAATTTGGCACTTTATTTTGAATTTAAATTTTTATTGTTTTTGTCTCAAGAGGAAAGTTGTATTTTTGTTTCAAAGGTGTTTTTGTTTATTATTTTGTCTTTGTGTTTGATTTTTGGCATGCCGAAGGAGTGAGTAGCCATCCCAGTTAGTAGGTAGGTGCCATGGGAGTAAGTAGAGGTACCAGACAGTGAGTAGTGGTTATGGAGGTGGTTTTATGGAGGTGGTTATTTAGAAGAAATTCGAAATTTGGCACTTTATTTTGAATTTAAATTTTATTGTTTTTGTCTCAAGAGGAAAGTTGTATTTTTGTTTCAAAGGTGTTTTTGTTTATTATTTTGTCTTTCGTGTTTGATTTTTTGGCATGCCGAAGGAGTGAGTAGCCATCCCAGTTAGTAGGTAGTGGTGCCATGGGAGTAAGTAGAGGTACCAGACAGTGAGTAGTGGTTCGAAACTTCTATATAGTACTACATAAGTGTAGATGGAAAGTGAGAAGTATCTTGAATTACGCAGGCTCACCGATAGACTGATCAGAGATATATGCGAGTAGGTAGGTTAGTCAAGAGAATGAGTGGAATGAGAAGGGCCCTGAAGAGTCAAGAGGGTGACCAGGAGAGAAAAGAGGTGTGCCAAGAGAGTGAGTAGTTTAAGCAAACATTGTTGCTAACGATATTTTCGACAGATGTGAACACCGTTATTAACTAAGTTTTATGAAGGATGATATCAATTTTTAAAATCGAAAATTTTCTTTTTTATCAAAACTTGAAAAAGAAAAGCATAGTGCAATTCTGCCCATGTGAGGCTACATGATGAGTGTAAACTTGATAAATTTGATTGATCAAATAAGTCAGATCATCGCCCACAAATATCACTTTTCGACAGAAAGATTTTTTGAATTTGTATTAGTAATTGTTATTAACGATATTTTCAACAGATGAGAATATCGTTATTAACTGAATTTTATAAGAGATAATGTAATTTTTTGAAATCTAAAATTTTCATTTTTTTAAATCAAAACTTGAAGAAAAAAAGCAAGAAAGTCTGCCAGGGAAAATCGGTTTGCCAGTTATGAGAAACTCTGCGTGAGTATATTTTTTATTGTTTTTAAATTTTTTCAATTGTATCATTTTTCAAAAGTTACATTTTTTACCTTGACCAAGGCGAGGGTGGTCCGCCGACAGGCGGGGCCCCCGAGCTAGTTAAAATGATATCAGACATTGCTGAGAAATATCAGTAGGATTTGCCACTTAAATCAGTGGCACATGAAAAAAAGTTTATAAAACTGTAAGGCGCCTATCCACTTTGTGATTTTAATATTATTGTCTGGGATAGTGTGTATTAAAAAGACATAATTAATACTTTAGCTATTAAATTACGGAATTTTTTTAATATTGGAAAGTTAAATTTTGGAAACAGCGCCGGGGCCAGCGACGGGTCAAAAATTTTCAGCGCCGGCGCCGAGCGCCGGGTCGACGCTGTTTTTTGCTGGGGCAACGCCGGCGCTGCCCCAGAAAAAAACGCCGTTACAACACTGACTGTGAGTCGAACCTGAGAGTTTAAAATATTCGCAACAATTCGATGTACACCGCCCCCCCCTTTAATTTAATTAGTTTTTGAACCCTGAGCTAATGATCTTTTTGAGTAAAGATTAAGGGCCACTTTGAAAACTCGATATGAGGCCATCTCGCGAAAATTCATGGTCTGCAGCTTTTGATATAAGACCACTCTCGATATAAGGCCACCTTTAGCCGGTCCCCAGGGGTAGTTTTGTATCTACAGCCGACTGTATTTGAAGACCTCGCATCCAAATTTTTCACGTCTGATTTTGTGATATTCGTGCTCAGCAGCTCCTAAAATCCTTATAGAAACCGTTATTCCAGCCGGGAGTTCTCGTCCTAAAAGTTAATACTAAACGTTTATATTTTCGTTTTTATGTTTAATTTGAACAGAATGCTTTAAAAATCCATAACCATGTTGTTAAAATCGGAAATTATTTATCTGTTCATTTTTCCAAAAGTTTCTTTTCTTTCCATTTTCTTTCTATCAACAGACCATGGCTAACACTGTCTGCTAAAACATAAACAAATTGTGTGCCGTCATATCTTTGTGTTACAAAATGAAAGCTGAACAATCGATCAATGAAACTCTTTATAAACATATTTTCCGCAAGTAAGCTGTTATCTTCTGCTTTTTGATTTTGTCTTATTGATTTTTTTGTCAATTTTAAAGTCATATTTTTCATTTCAGAAATAAATCAACATTCCTAAAATGAATTTGTTATTGTCCTGTTTCACAAATTTTTTCTTGATCTATCTTCTATTTGTTCCTGTTCCAGTTGGAAGTTGGAACTTTGTTGGCCTTTTGTCAGCTTTACTTGAACCTAAATGTCCAAAAGGCTTGTTAGACGGAGAATGCACTTGTAAGGTAGTGAAAAACAAGCTTCACTACGACTGTGACCTCAATTTTTCTAATAATTTCTGGGGTGTCATCGAAGTAATTCAATACAATGGAGGAATGATTGAAAAGTTAGTAGTGAAAAACTGCAAGGAACCGCTCAATGAATTGGACCGAAATTTTCCACTTATTAGGGTACGTTTATCTGTCAAATATGATTTTGTTTTAAAAGTGTAAATGTGTTTTCAGGCTAGAATTTGGAAGATCGAAAACTGTGGTATAACCAGGATGCCAACGCGTGCTTTGTCTGATTCTGCGCAGTGGATTGATGAACTAGATCTGTCTAACAATGACCTGGATTCTGTTGACTTTGGAATACATCAGCTTAAGTACTTGAAAAAGCTAAACTTAGTGCACAACAAGGTAAATAGGAACTTTTTATTATAATAAGGATAAGTTAAAAAGTCTAGATTACATCAATCCCTGAGCACACATTTAAATTCTCCGACAAATTGGAAGAATTGGACTTGAGCTACAACAGAATATCCATGTTTTCTCGGTTACTATTATAATTTAAAAAACATAAATAGTGGCTTCCTGTAAGTCTAAGACAGTTCGGGTTGTAGTTTCAGCAAAAGTGAAATTTCTATTCTGCTCTCGGTTTTAGCGAAAATAAAATTTTGGTTCTGGTTCATATCGTACATCAATTCCTTGCCAACTCTGGTCTTGACACAATATTTTTTGTTTTCTGTTCACAGCTGAATATTTAAAACTTTTTTCGGCGCTATTTGCTTATACCCATCGCGAAAACAGCTACTTTCTTATACCCCTCCTAATCCTCGGACCTACTGGCTTATACCCCTCGCAAAAAATCGAATTTTTTATGAGTGGTCAAAAACCATAAAAACCATTTAAAACCACCATTGGGTGATAATTTTGCTATCAAAAGCCTAGAAAACCAATTTGAAGAGGGACAAAGGGCTGTATAAGGAATGGGAAGGGACAAAATAGGGGCCACTTTAGAGGGCCACTTTAGGGCCATTTTAAAGGGCTCACTGCATGTTTGCATGCAAAATTTTTTGGCGCCGGTGCCCGGCGCCAAGCCGGGGTTTTCGAAAATGGACGCCGGAACCGGCGCCGGTGCCAGTGCGCGCCATCTTTTTTGAAGGCGCCGGACGCTGGAACAGGCGCCTGATTTTTCGAAAAGTCGGCGCCGATCGCACAACGTGGCACCGGTCGTTTCTTGGCGCCGAAAAAATCTATAAGTAACTAAGAAAAAGCTTCTTTTGCAAAAAAGGTTTATTTTTTCATTAACCGTTAAGAAGAGTAACGAAAATTAAAATAACGCATTAATCTTTTTCTTGCTGTACGCTAACATTGTTTTGCATTTCTACAATAACGATTATGTTAGACTTTTTCTAACATCTGTTAGCATTGAGGTAACATAAAAGTGAACCTAAGGTACCAGTAATATGCTTGTTAAGTACCTGCATAATAGTGTAAGTTGAAGGGTACTTCTTTGGTTACATCCCTTCCCCATACTCGGATTTTTTAAAAAGTAACACAAAGTACCTCAAACTCATTTTTTCTGCATAACACGATGAAAAAAACATTTTTAAACACTTTCTGATTATTATTTTTTGATTTTGTCAAAAAATTTTGCCTTTCACCCGTAAGGGGTAGATGGTCTTTTAAGGGTATTTTTCACCAAATTTTAGCCTTTTTTAAGTCAAATTAAGGTAAGAATGACAGATTTTGAACATGTTTTTACTTTTTGGGGCGTACCGCATATAGAAACTCTGCTATGCATATGTTTTTTCAAACTACTGGTTCCTCCTGAACCAAGTATTAAAGACTGTACCAATTAAATTTTGACAAACCTGGCGCGAAAAGACATCATCCTCCATTTGTTGAACTTCAGTAACAATTGGTTGGTACTTTTTTTCGATCCAACGCTGGACAAGAAGCCGGAATTCTATTCTGTTAGCCACTCGAAGGTCTTTGAAACGAGGATCCAGGAAAGGCGCCAAGCCTTAGATTCTGAAAAGAAACAAATTTAATTTTCAGTCCTTCATCAGCTTGACATTCCTTCAGACAATCCTTGGCCAAGTTTACGACAAAAAATGACCGGCGATTTTACGGCATTTGCTGAGCACTTCATCGGTTGTCGCACTAGCAAAAGAAATGGTGGATTTTACAGCCAAGTTGATTTTGTGAGCTCCGCAGTTGTCATGTTCGAAATCTCCTTAAATTTTTTCACTCAAACCAGTACAAAATCAAATGAAAACTAACTTTCAAAGGCTTTTTTCATGTTAGCCGCTCCATCTCGCAAAAAGATATGACACTTTCCCGCTTAATTTCCCACTCATCTAGAATCTTATTGATCGCGACATTGATGTGATTTGTAGTATGGCTTCCTGGTAGTTCCCAAATCGCAAGAACGTATTTGACTCGCTTCCATTCATCATCGATTCCTTGCGCAGTCAGACTAAAGTATCGTTAGTAAAGCGGCGACAAATAAAAAGATTTATCGCAAAACACTCACCTGATAAACGAATACGACGAAGAAGACAAGATGTCACTCGTGAAGGAGAGAGACTCGCATTTTTTTCAATTTTGAATTGATCAGATTGACGACTGCTTCGTAGGCTCGCGGCAAGACAATCTTGGAGTAGTGCTGGCGGTCCTTGAGATTTTCCGATGAGTTTGTGCTGTTAAAGAGAGAAATAAACGATCTACTTTCCACACAATTGAACGAGGCACAGTTTTCGGCAATGTAGTTAATCACTTTTTTGTCCAATGAGCTCAACCCACCTAAACACAAATGATAAGAAAGTTTACCAACCAATGAACGGATTCCTTGTCCCCAAGCCTAGGTAAAACAGCCTAAAAATATGCGATACCATGAAAAATTTTTGACCAAAAACTGACCCCTGTATTACTCCCTACCCCTCCCAATACAGCCAATAATCACTTTAAATTTGCTTTTTAGTCCTTTTCAGCAAAATTAACACTTGAAAAGGCACTCCTAAAAAATCATGATTTTTGAGGAGGGTATAAGAAAGTAGCTTTTTTGGGAGTGGTATAAGGCAGTCGCGTCCTTTTTTCTTTGTGGTTTTTAGGGTACTTTTAATTACAAGAAGTGTTCTTTTGCTCAAAACTTAAGAATACTCAGTACGAATTCCGTTTTTAATTAAATTAAAAAATATGGCAGTCCAGGAAATCGATTTTTTAAATTTGGAACCCAGTCCTTATTAAAAGACCACGAAAGTTGGTAAGCACAGCAATTTGAATAAATTCAATTCGCGTGGGACCACGATAATTTTGTCAATAATGTTTTCGAATTATTTTTTTGTTTGCATTAAACTTTTTTTCAAATTCGAACCATTTACTAGTCGAGCCCAACGTTCAATTTTAGATGCACACAAAAAAATAATTCGAAAACATTATTGACAAAATTAGGTGGGTCCCGCGTTAATTCAAATTTCGGAAATTTCTGTGCTTATCAAGTTCCATGGTCCTTTAATTGTCTTATAGCAATTTTTTCATGTGTCATATTATTGCATATATACCTTAATTGATGAGATGTTCAATGTGAACCCTACCGAAAAATCATTATTGAGTACTTGAGGTTCACTTTTACGAAAAATCGCTTTTAAAGATTGTTTTTTTAATTTTGCATTTTTTTATTTTTGAGCAGCTAAAATCACTAATTTATTTAAAAAAAGTCTGCAACCTTTAGTGAGGCTTTCGACAAATCCATCACTAAACTGAAGTACCTTGACCTTAGCAACAATGAGCTCTCAAACCTGCCTGCCCACTTTTTTGTCCAAAGGACAGCCGATGTTGCCGACGAAAACCAAAAAACTTTTTCCAAAATGAGCAGTGTAGAAGCAGAGGTAGTTTATAACCTCTAGTTATTAAAATATAAAACACTTTACTGTTTAGAGGGTTGAGTTCACAGGATTCTCAGAGTTAGCAGCAGTCTATCTTGATCACAACCATATACGCACCATCCACCAATATGCCATTGGAAGTCTTCCTAAGCTGACAGTACTCAACATTTCCCACAACCATGTATCTACTATTGAAAGCAGAGCGTTTGGAACCTTACCAGAATTAGAACACTTGTCTTTGGACAACAACAATTTAAGAACAATCGGTCTGTTTAATAACGTTAAAAAAATCATCATCTATTTCGAAATCAGGAAAGAGGGTAATCTTTTGGTCTTACGATGTCTTTTTTGCTGCGTTACGTCATTTGCGTCTAGAGATTTTCGAAAAGTTCGAAAAGCTCGATTTATATGGAAAGACATTTGCGGGCCGACATTTATGACCGAAAATGTGGATTGTCTTTTGCGGACATGACTTGAGAGGATGCGAAATTTACGGGCACGACTTTAGCGATTGCGATATTTAGGACGAGGTCGAAAAAGACTTTTATCTGAAATATTGATTGCCGAAAGCAGTTCTGCATTCGTCGGGTTGCAAATGTTGATCCACACTTGTCGGGACGCAGATGTCGCATCCACCAATATTCCTGCGAATCGTATTTATCAGGCCCCAAAGGCGTGCGCTAGTGACGTGTCCGAAAACCCCTAACTTTGTTGTTAGTTTACGAAATGCTGCAAAAATTTAGGACTTAGTTTTATAAAATCATGCTTTAAGAACAGAATTAAATTAAACTATCTTCATAATTAGAATAAAATATGCGCTCCAACCACTCCTCTTTGTCACACCTTTAATCGTAGCTTTCTTAGATCCAATCCCTTTCCACCGTATGGGAAAACTTCAAAGGCTACATCTGGAGAATAACAGGATTCACAAGGTGACTCCAGGTCTTTTCTCTGACAATAAATGGCTCTGGCAACTAGACTTATCTGATAACAACATCACTGAAATACCCTCTAATGCTTTTGATGGTCTGTATGTGCTAGGCTTAAACATTCAAAACAACCCTATGAGTGATGTTCATAAATTGGAATGGAAGTTGAATATGAGTCAATTGCAGAACAAACTAGCACGTATAAATTTATTTTAATGATTTAATTTTTTTTATTCAAAAAAATTAAGAAAGACAAATGGAATGCTCCTTTGCAAAGGATTTCAGCCAATGTAACAGCGATCGCCTTCTTTACCTTGCTAAGAAAGCTGGTTTTAATCCTTTCGTATATTAAATATCATGATATTGACAATATATTTTGCTAGAACAATAAAAATGTGTTTTATCAATCTAAATTTTTTGGAAACTGAGAATGGCAGACAGCTGAAAATGTGCTAGATTTACAGGGTGTGCTTTAGGAGTGAGGTATATATTTAACAAGATACTAAAAATCAATTTTAACTTTGCTTATCATCTAACAGTTTGCGCATACAGGGTGTAACATGAATTGTGGGAGTTTTAATTTAGCTTCTTTCAACATTTTTTGACAATCTTTTTTTTTGTTTGAAAGCCTATGAAATAGGAAATTTTTTAATCTTCACAGAATTATAATATCCCATAATTGAGTGAAGTAATGTGGCTCCTGAAGTAAAACTCGGAGCATCAAAAGTTATGAAATTCCTCTAAATTAAATTGCCGTAAAAAATGTGACTCTGTCAAAGCAAGTTTATTATGCTAAATATTCTATTGTTCTTGATGTCAATTTTAACAACTTATAATCATTTGAATTTTAGATTCAGTGCTTTCTAGCAAATTGAAAATTACCGTATTTTCTCTAATAATTACCCCGTCTCTAATAGTTACCCCCCATAGGCACCCTATATCTCAGCTCAAAAAATTTATTTTGCAAATCTGTTTTTTGCGTTTTCTTAATCATCACAATTTTAGTTGATTCCACTTTTTAGATTTTAGTTGGGCATCCGAAAATTTCAAAATCGACCTTGAAATTTTTCGATTTTTCAAGGGTTGAATTACCCCGGGGTAACTAATAAAGAAAATACGGTAGTCTATTAATTTAAAGATAACTGGGTTAGAAGCTAATTTTAAACTCGGTTGGAAGTAAAAAAGTCTTAAAAACGAGCCTAATTACTTCACCCAATTATGCGATATCATAATTCTGTAAAAACAAAAATTTTCCTATTGCATGGGCTTTCAAACAAAAAAAATTGTCAAAAAATGTTTGACTTAAGTAAAAAAAATAGTTAAATTAAAACTGCCACAATTCGTGTTACATCAAGATTTAGTCAACAATATAAACAACAACAACATATATATATGTACAAAATATATATGTGCAACAAAATATATATGTATGTACAATAGGAAAAGCTGGAACTGACTAATAGTCACTAATTATAAAGTAAACAGCAATAGAATGCCCTGTATAAAACAAAATGCTGTCAACATTATTAAAAGAAAAAGCTTACATTTACATTCTAGCAAAGGCTCAACTTTTATATCTTTTTTTTTGGAAATTTATGACTAAAGCTTTATTTTCTAGTTTTTAAAACCTTTTTTTGCTAAAACTCAGTAAGAACTCATTCTGATGTAGGAGTAAATCAAGCGGCAATGTTCTGTGGCAACTTTGAAATATAGAAAAATTTTCATTAATTTTTTGATCCCTTATTTGCCGGTAAATTTCGACGTTTTTAATGGTTCAAAGCTTATTGTATTCTCTCTAGTGAGAGCCCCCTCTCCAATACTGCTTCTCTCTGGACAAAGGTCGAAAAACGCTTATTAAATAAACTACTGTAAGTGGAGAAAATACGGTAAGTAATGGAAAGATAGTCCTGTTTTTTCAGCCTACTTAATTAATTGTAATCTGAGCTTTTAACACTTTAGCTTTTATTTTCTTAATTTAGCTTCAGAGACACTTTTTTTGACAAAATATCCTTTAGGTTTTTAGCAACTTCTTTAGTGTGGCTATTTTTCTTAATTTCTTTTCACCTGCTACATCTATTTTTTGTACTAATTTTGACAGTAAGTTTTCGCTACAAAATGTTGTCTGTATTATAGCAAAATTGTCAATTTTCGAAAAAAAAATGGCTAAAGTACAGTATATGTAGTCCTCCAAAAAACCACTTTTGGGCAATTTTTCTAGTGTTTTAGCACCTTAAGCGTGTAGAAAAATTGTTCTTAGATGGCGGAAGACAACTTTCCAGAAAAAGAAATTTTGACCAAAATTTTACTTTTCGCTTGGGGGACCAAGGCAAACCACATGGATAATTTCAGCCATTATCGATTTTCCACCTTAAAAAAAGAATTTGAACATAGTTTTGAATGCCGAGACCTCTACCACATGAAGAAACTCTGGTATGCTTTTTCCATCCATCCAAAGCCACTTTCGAGTGATTTGTGTCTAAGGTATGTGGGTGTGCGCATCTCAACTCCAAGCCAGCAAGCCCCCCGCGCCCGAGATTTCGAGAATGCTCTTAACAACAAATGCAATAAAAAAGGTCTTTTTGCCCTGTTTCAGCGTTGAAGACAAGGTGGAAAATCGATAATGGCTGAAATTATCCATGTGGTTTGCCTTGGTCCCTCAAGGCTAAGGGTGAAATTTCGGGCAAATTTTTTTCTCGAAAGTTGTCTTCCGCCACCTAAAAACATGTTTTCTACACGTTTCAGGTGTTAAACGCAGGTTTAAATCACAACTTTATCATCAGTGTTTTTTGGTTCCGTTAATGCACACTGGTAGGATTTTTATACCAGAAAACAACAGGGGGTACCATGGTTTTTTCATTTTC